>QEPC01008446.1:1644862-1700336 GCA_003113815.1 Sphenodon punctatus | reverse complement strand
CAAGAGAAATTGGTCATTTCCAGTTCATGAGTGCTTTGGAACAAGTTAATAGGGAATGGTTATTCACCCTCTCAAGTAGTACTAGAACTAGGGGACACCCCATGAACTCAGTACGGCACTTCTTATGTCCCTATTTTTATTTTCAGGTTGATAAACCAGAATCGAAAAGTGGTGTGGGGGAGGGAGGGAATGGACCAGAAGTTTCTTTTCACTTTCAACAAATCACCATTTTTGTAAAACCCGAAAGCGAGTTCCATTTTCCTGAGAATGCAAAAAGATTTTTAATGTTACTACCATGACAAACAATGCAAAACCAAAATACTTGATTTTAAAAAAAAAAAAGACTGAGGAATCTCCTTAATTTGAATGCTTTCACGAATTGGCCAAACAAGGATCTGTCGATGATCCTGTAGGTTTGGGTAGGAGGGGTCTCATGCCCAGGGGCCAAATGCAGCCCCCGGAAAGCTTTTTATGATGCTCCTTTCCAGTTCCTGGATTTGGCCCTTGGATCCAGTTCCCACCTCCCACCACTGAAAACCTGAGTTTAGTGTAAGGGAGAAAACAAGGAGGGCATCCTGTTTTGGAGCAGGGGCTAGGGCTATCTGCTACTTGTCCCTGCACAGGAAATAAGGCACAAACTCAAATAAACACACAGACCACATAGCTTTGGGTAAACTGACCGCAACTGTTTATTAACAACCAGCCAACGATAAACCTGTTGAAGAACAAAACCAATTAAGAACCCAATCACCCTAACAATGAGAACGGTGGATAAAATACCCCTTAAATTTTTTTAGTATCATCCAATTAGAATTCCTCAGAATTACCCTTAAGCCAATCAATGAGACCAACTGATTTGGGTGAGTCCTAAGGGGAGTGAGGTACACCATGACTGTTAGTCCCCTGGCCATAATGACCCTCACTCCCTGCATTCAGTATCATGTGTTGTTAACCCAGATTGGAGTTACCAGTCCAATCCACTCCACCAGTGGACCACCTTGGTCCATACCCAGGGAAGACTTAATGACTGGCGCCACATCGGGACCGCTTAGATCCTACTATGTGGCACCCGGCGCCAATCTCCCTTTACTGAGATAGCAGCGGGGAACCCCGTTCCTCAACTGCTTCCCAGGTCCAACTTCCTGGTGGCCTACCACCATACACCTACCAGATGTTTCCCCATAGCCGCCAGGCCAATTTTCTTCGTCCTACTCCAAGATTTTCTTCATGATACTGAACACCGCCAGTTGTGACGATTAGATTATAATGCCACACAGGCAATAACACCGACCCAACCCAGAATCCTTGAAAAGAACAGCACTGTGAGGAAGCCGAAAAACCCAATTCATGGGAAAATTACTTCCTGATCCCTCAATAACATAGGCGACCGGACAAAGTCCACAGTACTTATCCAAGGGTGGGAGGGTGGGATTCTGGCGCTGCCTGCGGCTGAATGCCGCCGCTCCGCGCCTCCCCAACCACTTGGCTCGGCTGAGCCAATCTCCATGGTGCCTTTTCACGCTGCTGCTCCGCTCGCTCTTTTGCAGGCTGCAACAACGCAAGTTGGAGCCTGTAAAAGAGTCTCTGCCAACCGGGAGATCCTGAGGTGGCTTCCCGCCCCCCGTTCACGAGTGCCTGATTCCCCCGATGGGGTGGGCACAAATTTGTCCCTGCTCCGCACAAGGCGGTTAGCAGGGCCCCTTTTGAGATCTCTTCCCAATCCTTCAAAGGTGTAATTCTGCTAGAATTTCAAAGAACTGAATGGGAGACACAACACAGGACCTGGGAGAGTATTTTATGTTTATTTTGTAGGCAGGTTTACTCTGACTAGGAGGCCCAGTTCTTCCTATTCATTATTCTTATTTGAACTAGGGGGAAAACTGATGAAATAAATAGGCAGAAGGGTTTACGAGAGGAAAGGTCATCTAATGGAATTAACGGGCAGCATTTCACACAGTGCACGTTTCCCTGTGCAAGCCAGTGCCCTGAGATGCTGCGAAGGCCATGGTATAACTTTAGCAAAGCACCTCTTCGCTCCTGTTCAGTGCAACCCTTCAGCTGTGATGGATGTGTAATCGGGGAAGGCTGAAACCTCAGACAGAGAGTGGATTTAATGGAATGGAAACGGAGAGATCTTTCTAGTAGGGATGTGCGAACAGAATGCGGTTTGGATGTTCAGACGTTTGGTCGTTTGGTTCGAAACCCGAGTTCGGGTTTGGTTGTTCGGTTCGGCGGAGTTTGGTTCGGCTGAACTTGGCTGAACATTTGAAAATAGCGCTATCGAAACCAATACCGAATTTGAAGGTTTTTTTCGGTATCGGTATCATTTGGCCCTGAAACAACCCCTGGTCTCCACCCCTGGTGCCAGGAAGTCTGCTCCTCAGCTGCCTCCCCCTTCCAGTAATATTTTTCCTGCATGAAGTCGCATTTTTCCCACCTCCGAACTCATCCAAACTCAGCCGAACGTGACCGAATTGTTCGGCCGTTTTCGAGTTTGGTTCGGACGTTCGGTTCAGATGTCCGAACAGACCGAGTTCTGTCCGAACTCCAGACATCCGAACCGCATTTGCACATCCCTACTTTCTAGCCTTCTGACCTTTACCGATGTCATATGCCCCATGCCAGCTTAGCTATGCTAACAGTTGCATGGAAGGTGGGACGGCGTGAGAGCCAGTGTGGTTTAGTGGAGAAAGTGATGGAGCTGGAGCTGGGAAGGCCAATGAACTCACTGGGTGGCTTTGGGCAAGTCACAACCTTTCAGCCTCACTTCCCCATCTGTACAATGGGAATATATGTGTGTTTGTCTGCCTTTCCCTGTGTTCCCTTCACCCTTGTCCAACTTAGATTGTAAGCCACTGGGCAGGGATCTGTCTCCCAAAATATCTGTGACTGTAAATTGCGGTGTACGCCTAGCAGCGCTGTAGAAATGCCTTGTGTTTAAAGAGAGACCTTCCCCTCCAGCCCTGCCTGCTCAGATATACTTTGCCATCGAATACCTGCTTCTTCCATACTAATAATTACAGTAATTGTTTTGTTTTTACACCTCCCTCTCTACCAAATGGCACCCCGAGAGCTTCACTGTCATAAAATACAATCACAAGAGAGAGCTGAAACGTGTACCCACTAAATCAGGTATGCCTGTCAAATTCTCGGAGCTCAAACTGACTTTAAAATATTGGGTACCGATTGGTACCCGCTTTTGAAGTGATTCAAGTACCCAATGGTTCAAACTGCATGGCAACGCGCACGGGGCTTGGGATTGGCCCCATTGAGTCTCGCTTGTAAGGTGGCCCAGAAACCAGAAATACAAGGCACACAGAGAAAGGCCATAGTATTAACGCAATAAGTTAGCAACACCAGAAATAGACCTTGCTATACCCCCCACCCCCCTTGATTAAGAAATAACCTCCCACCTTCCGGAGAAAGTTGTCTGGCTTGTTAGGATGCAGCCATATAGCCTCTCACTCCAATGTATCTGACACATTATTGTGTGTGTGTGTGTTTTTCTTTTTCCATCAAAGGCCTCCAAATCTCAACCCCTCTGCTTTTGAATTACATGCATTTTCAAGGCACAAGCAAGCAAACCCGTTTGAGGACTTTAAGATTGCCGAGCAAGCCAACTCCCTGTCAGAGCTTCTTGGTTGCCTATGGATACGCCTTTTCATGTGCTCTTTAGAGTCTCTCTCTTTTCTTCAGTGCAACATTAACTGGCTGCGGGTTTGTCTGGAGGCAAGATCCATATCTATCTTCACCCAAAGGGGAGATTAATGCCTGTCTGTATGGGACAGAGTTGGAATGAGATGATCAGTTATTATTTCCCAGAGTGACTTATCCTGCCCTAAAGGGAACTTTCAGGTCTGCCAAATGGAGACGTCCTGTCCACAAGATGTTTAGAAGGATGAGGTGCTCCCCCTCCCTGCCCTCCCGCCCTTGTGAGAAAACCTCATTAAGATAAATAACAAAGCTTAGAAACTGGAAAAGCTACCACCTGTCTTAATATTCAGAGAAAGAACTCATTTCTAGGGTTTTACAAGGCAAAGGAAAAATAATACACCTCCTTCGTTATATTTAGCTCGATTCAAGCTCACCTTGGTTTTATGTACAGCTGTAACGAGTATCGAATTTGGCGTCAAAGGCATAATTCAGCCCTGCCCTCTACACATAACACTCATTTATAAACCTTCCTGTGCCATCCAAAAAGTTCCCAGCAGTTGGGTCCATGGGGGAAGGGACTATGTCAAAAGGGGGAATGGCAAAAAAATTAAAAATGTATTATTGGTGATTGAATATTCAGCCCATTGAATATCAGAGCATGAAAAGAGATGTGACGTTAACTCCACTTTAACATTTCTTATGCAGGTTGCAGGGCTGTATTGGTGCCCTATGCAGCAGACATAACGCTAACTCCACTTTAACATTTCTTATGCAGGTTGCAGGGCTGTATTGGTGCCCTATGCAGTCCTGCAACATGCCTAAGAAATGTTAAAGTGAAGTGAGTGTCATGTCTGTTTTCACCCCGAGACAATACTTCAAAGTGTGGGTAATACCCAAAATAGGGGAGCACATGCTCCCCTGATATGGGTCCCCTTGGGAACAGGGGGCCCATTGTGGGGATTCATGCAGGTGGGAAGAGGCCTCCTCACTCCCCTGTCCCAGCTCAGAAAAAGCTGAGCAGGGAAGTTCCCCACTCAGCTGAGTGGCGACTGGCGAGCAAGCCGGGGGGGGAAGCAGGGAACGGCCAGGCCAGTGAGGTGAGTCAACCTGGGGAGCCGCGGGTGCAAGGACCGGTCATGGTTGTTGGGTGTCCCGAGTTATGCGGCAGAAATACTCACATTTTTGGGCACCGGGTACCCAAAGGGGCGGGGGTGGGGAATGTAGCCTGTCTGGTACCCTCGAGAGGTGTCCGAAAATGCAGGTCTTACCTGCAGGTAGCTAAAATGCTACGTGCTGCATCTCTAGTGTGACTGGCACATTTTACTAGCAAGTGCATTTATAGCCGGGGTAAAAAAGATACGATTGCCATACGATTTGAGTTTCCTCTCCTATCGAGAGCTGCCAGTACCCTCAAAAGCGGACATGCCTGTCAAATATGTGGTACTCGTTTCAACCTGAAAATGTTGGGTCCTTTTTGGTGCCTGAAATGGTATTCCATTGAGAACCTGAACAATCAAAATACGGATTTCTTCCCAGTCTTTCTACTTTTGTTCCACGAATTTCTACTTCCAGTCTCAGATTTCTGATTTCTGGGTATGTTTTTTGAGTTTGGGTGTAATTTGGGGTACTTGAAAACTCAAAAAATGGAAATATTGTTTTTTCCCAGGAACAGTTTTCACCTACCAATTCAGGCACCCAAAACTGTACTCAAAATTTTGGATATTACCCACTGGAAACAAATCAGGTACCCATGTGCAAATCCCCAATTTCTCTGAGTGAGCCAAGTGTGCCTGCATCTAACCTGGAGAACTGGGTTTTCTGGGGCCATCAGCGAGTAGCAATGTCAGAAATGGGGTGGGCTGCAAAGACTTGTCTGTCTTCTTCTGATGTGGTTCACTCGATGGAGCAATGTTACGCCACTCTCTGGAAGGGCGGGATTATGTCAAAAACCGGGCGTAAACTCCCTTTGCTCCATAGCCATTCCAATGTTATTGGCCGGTCTCTAACCTTCCCTTTTTAGGGAAGGTTATTGAACAGGCTGTGGCACGGCAGCTCCAGAAACATCTGGACCGCACCGGTTTCCTTGACCGCTTTCAGTCTGGTTTTCGGCCTGGGTATGGTACGGAGACTGCATTGGTGGCCTTGGTTGATGATCTCAGTCTGGCGTTGGACCAGGATAATCAGACCTTACTGGTCCTGCTAGACCTTTCGGCTGCATTCGACACAGTCGATCATGATGTGTTGGTGACTCACCTGAGGGACCGTGCCGGGATTAGCGGGAC
The DNA here is from genome assembly GCA_003113815.1 of Sphenodon punctatus. Classification (NCBI taxonomy): domain Eukaryota; kingdom Metazoa; phylum Chordata; class Lepidosauria; order Sphenodontia; family Sphenodontidae; genus Sphenodon; species Sphenodon punctatus. The sequence continues at coordinate 1,694,400 of QEPC01008446.1, read as the reverse complement.
GGTCTTGGACTGGTTTCATTCGATCCTGGATGGGAGAACTCACCAGGTGGTCTTGGGGGAGTGTACGTCCTCTCCCCGGGACCTCACGTGTGGAGTCCCGCAGGGTGCTATTCTGTCCCCCCTCTTGTTTAACATTTCATGCAGCCATTAGGGGAGATCATGAGAGGGTTTCAGGGCATGCAGTGTCATCAGTATGCTGATGACACTCAGCTCTGCCACTCTTTTTCCATCGACCCAGGTCACGCAGTCTCCCTGTTTTCCCAACTGCCTGTCGGCTGTGGGGGCTTGGATGAGGTTGAGCCATCTGCAATTGAATCCTGACAACATGGAGGTGATGTTGGTGGGCGAGGGCTTGGGGGGCCTGGGGGTGGTTGAATCTCCTCTTGTTGAGAGGGATTCGCCCTCCCATGGTGTCTCAAGTGCGGAGTCTGGGTGTGCTCCTGGATTCATGGCTCAGCCTGGAATCTCAGGTTGTGGCCGTGGCGGGGAGTGCTTTTCGGCAGTTACTTCTTGTCCGGCAGCTTCAGTCGTATCTCTCAGACTCCGACCTCACCACTGTCATCCATGCCTTCACCACCTCAAGGCTAGATTACTGCAACACGCTCTACGTGGGGCTGCCCAAGAAGCTGGTCCAGAGGCTGCAGCTGGTGCAGAATGCTGCGGCGTGTCTCCTTATGGGCGTGGGCTGCAGGGAGCACATGAAACCTGTGCTCCAGGCTCTGCACTGGCTGCCTATAAAGCACCGGGCCAGGTTCGAGGTTTTGGTTCTAACCTTTTCGGCTGGGCCCTGCTTATCTGCGGGATCGCCTCACTCCCCATTTGCCCGTGTGACCCTTGAGATCATCCGTGGGAGCCTTTTTGGAGACTCCCTGGGCGAGGTGGGTGACCACCGATGTTAGATCTTTTTCGGTGGCCGCCCCTGTGCTGCGGAATTGGCTCCCGGAGGAGGCTCAGTTGGCCCCCACGCTCCTGTCATTTCGATGTTTATGTAAGACGTGGCTGTTCCGCCAGGCCTTTGGCGAGGGGTAGGGGTAGGGTGAGGGTGGGGGGAGGGGTTTTTTGTGGGTTTTTTCCTCCTGCATTTTATGAATTTTTAACTGTTTTAAATTGTTTTTATATTGTTGTTCACCACTCCCGGGCTGCCCTGAAAGGGCAGGAGGGGCGGGATAAAAATGTTATATATAAAAATAAATGTGGCCTTGCTCACGAAGGTCATACAAAGTGTCCTACTGAGTCCGACTAATGGTCCATCGAGCCCAACATCCTGTCTCTGACAGTGGCCACTCTCGGTCAATTGGGAGAAATACCCAGTAGGTCATAAAGGAGTGATCCATTCCCTGCTGTTCACTCTCCGCTCCGAACACTCAGAGATCACATTCCCCCCCAATCTAGTTGACAAACAGTCATTTATAGAGCTGTCCTGCAAGAATTCATCCAAATCTTCTTTACGCTACTGGTGTTCCTAACATCCTCTGGCAGCAAGTTCCACAAGTTGATTGTGCGCTGAGTGAAAAAGCCAAGATCTCTTTTTGAGATCATCTGGCAGCAGATTTGAAACCATCATAAAGTGTCCCCTCATTCTAGTACTGTTTGAGAGGGTAGAGAATAACAGCTACACATTCACTTCTTCCATGCCACTCATGATGCTCTGGAAGGGGCAGGGTTATACCAGAAACAGCCCTACCCATTTCTCCTTTGTCCCACCCATTTCTGATGTGGTCTCAATCCCTCTAGATTTCCTTTTGGGGGGAGGTGGAAGATCTGTCTTTCCACCTCTCAGGGACGGTAGTGAAAAGAGCTAAAATGGGGATACCCCTCAAAATTTGCGGGACCTGATTCGACTTGAAAATGTACTTTTTGGCATTCAAAACGGTGTCCGATTGAGTACCTGAAATACCAATATACCCCTTTTGTCCAAATGTTTTGACTTCCAGTCCTGGATTTTTGAAAATGCCTTCGGTTTAAGGGTAATTTCGGGTACTCAGAAACCAGAAAACCAACATTTTTATTTTTGGTGGTACTCAAACTGTATTCGGGTACCACTTTGGATTCCCAAAAACGGTACATGAGAATCTGGGTATTACCCACAGGTACCCAAATCAGCTCTAGTAGTGAAACTCTGGCAGTGAAGCTTTGTAAGTTGCATTTCAGCCAGAGAACTCCTCTGCCACAAATAACACACTACGCTGTTCGCTGTTGTCTCCTCTTGCCACTGGCCTGTTCTTTGCTATAAATCACTAGATCCCCTTGGCTGATGAAATGCTCCAGCCTCGTGCCTCATCGTGGAGATGTGAAATGGTGTGATTATTTTCATCTCTACTCCTCCCCTGCCCCCCCCCCCATCCTCTCTTTAATGCCTCTCACTTTGGGACTAAGGTATAAAGAAAACTCCAAGAGGGCAAAGCCTACCCGACTGGGAATACGGAGCTCATCAAATGTTGCCATGGTAACTGGGTTGTAATTAAGGACTGATTCAGTGACTAGCAGCAGCTGCATGTACTTTATTTGTCTTGATGTTGTATATAAAGTGTGCGTATACTGGGCGTGTGTCTGTCTGTCTGTCTATCGTGTGTGTGTGTGTGTGTGTGTGTGTGTGTGTGTGTATTTAGACACACACATAAACGGGCTTCTGCGTTTTGTTAGATACAGGTATTTCGACCCTGTTACAACCGTTGGCGACTCATGGGGGGTATTTTCAGAAGCCCTATAGAACCTTTGGCCAGCCTCCTCTCCTCTGCTCCCCCGGGACTGCTATTGACAGTTACCAGACTCCTATATTTACACCCTGGTAGATCCTTAGTTTGCTTTCGGAAGCTTGTGTGATTCCATAGATGCACCTTGGGGCCTGGAGCTGGGAGAGTTGATTGAAAGTTCCAGTTTAGCTAGTACTAAAATTGGTACCCATAAAAAACGTGTTTCAGTTGTGGTACCCAAACTATTTTGGGTGGATTGGGCACCTAATACTAGGGGTGGGACATCAGGGCAAATACCAGGTACCAGTTTTACCGGTTCCCGAATTTTAAAAAACCAGCTTACCGGATTAATACCGGTTTACCGGTACCGGATCTTTTACATTGATTTCAATGGGGAACTGTGTCACCATTGAAATCAATGGAAAAAAACAAAAGCCTCCCCCCTCCCCCTCCCAGACTGTTTTCCGGAAGTTTCCTGGAAGGCCTAGTAGCATGCTGAAGCCGGCAGCCACAGCAGCGCTGAGGCCTCCGGACTGCCGCCACCGCCCGGAGCTCAAGGTAGGCGATCCCTGGGGTGTTAAACCACCCCCCACCCCAGGGATCAGTACAGTACCGGTACTTACCTGCTGCTGGTGCTGGCTCTCGGTCGCCGCCGCCGGCCCGGAGCCCGGCGCACTAGGGGACTTAGGGGAATTTTTTTTAAAATCCAGGCTGAGCAGGGTGGGTGGGGGGTGTCCCCCCTTCCACCCACGCAGCCTGGACTCGGGGAGGAAAAGTGTTTGGCAACTTTTCATGTTTTTTTTTTACATTGTGGCCATTCATTTGAATGGCTGCAATGTAAAAAAATCCGGCACGGGGGATCCGGTACCAGACCCAATAATACCGGAATAATGCGATACTTCCGGTACACCAAAATACCAGCAGTATCAGATACCGGATGTTCCAGTAGTCCCACCCCTACCTAATACGTCCTGTTAGTGCGTAGCGAGTTACCCACGTTACCAAAATACTGTTTTCCGTTAAAAAGTTACAGTTATTCCTTTTCCCACTATTTTTCCAAGCTACCAACTTATTATTTCCCATCCATTTACTTTCACTCAATGATTGTTCTATGTCTCTTCTTGTTGTGTGGGTGCATGATGACAAAAATGATGAAACGCTGAAATATTCAAAGATGGTAAGAACATAAGTCATGCCATACTGGGTCAGACCAATGATCCATTGAGCCCAGCATCATGTTTCCAATAGTGGCCAGTCTCAGTCTCTTGGGAGAAGTACCCAATCAGATCACAATAGGCAATCCATTCCCTGTTCTCCACTCCCAACTCCCAACAGTAAGAATTTATGTCCCTTAAACCTACTTGGCTGTCCTCCAAAAAAAGGACTTATCCATCCTTTTTGGTACAGCTTTGGGTTTAAAAAAGGTTTGGATGAGGTACAAAACTTGCTATCCATTTCATTTTTAAGCTTTGATATGTACTCTCTGGTTGGTCTTCAGTGAATCACTCTTCTTCAGGCTCAGTTTCCCATCTGTAAAATGGACATGATAGTAATGATCTATGGGAAAAGTGCCACATGATATTTATTGAGGAGAAGATGTTTTCCAGCTGCCTTTTTAATGTGGTCCCACACACTATGAGATGTCACAATATGACTTCACGCAGTCCATGAATAAACTTGAAATGACACCAGTACAAGTAAAAATAAAGGGGGGGGGGGGACAAAGGTAGCTTAAACATGGAGAACCTTTGGCCCACAAGAATTCTGGAGCTGCCTCCCTGCCCTCAAAATATGGAACCCATGAGCAGAGCAGACCCACAATTTTGGTATTCCCAACTGGCTACCTGAGTACCGATCACTCAGGCACCTTATTACCCCAAATGCCAGGTATTATTACCCTAACCGAGTTACCAATCAGCATTGGAGGCTGGAAATCAGTACAGGAGTAGAAAACCCATGGCAAAAAAATGTTATTTTTTGTGCATTCGGTAGCCCGCCAGGCACTAAACGGGTACCGATTAGTACCCAAAGTTACCGGGTTGGGTCAAGTACTGTAATTTCAATGGGTTTACCCATTTTGCAGTACTAATTCCAGCTATACTCGTGAGTAAACTAGACATAACCATGTATGTGTAATATATGAGCATTCAGATCCTGCAGAGCAGAAAGCACTGATCCCTGTCGGAGATGCTATGTTTAAATGAAGATGATAAAAAATGAATTGCGGTACCATTTTACTCTTTCTAGTCGATGCTTCTGTAGTAGGGGTGTGCAGTTTCGTGTTGTTTAATTTGCTAAATTAAACAAAACAAATGAATAAGCAAACAATTTTTTGATTTCATTTGGTTTGGTTTTTATGGGTTCGTTATATTTTATTAAAAATAATTTTAAAATCACTGCGCAAAGCCAAAATGTGTGCAATTTCCAAATGGGCACCCCTTTCCAAAAGGGCGCAGGCAGCATCAGCAGCATTTTGAGAAAGGACCATTCATGTGCAGAACGGCCCGCAGTGGCCATTTTGCGATCTGCAGTGTTTATTTTTTTTAAAAAACAAATAAAGTGAAAAATGTAATGAAAACGGAAAAGTCCTTTACGAAACCCCCTGAAAACAAAGGATTAAAAAAAGACAAGGACATTGTGTCTGCTGTACACTCCTATTTAGTACATGTTCATCAACTATTCCAATGTTTAAGAGGCTGTCCGTACAGAGAGCTGAAATGAGTACATGCAAATACTCATTTTTAATGGTACATTATTTTAATTGTCAATGTGTACTGTTCTGAGCCGCCCCAAGCTGCCTGTGACAGAAGGGGTGGGATACTAAATGATTTTAATAAATAAATAAATATAGTTAGGGTATTTTCAGACGTTACGAGATCACAGTGAACCACGGTGAATACCCACCTATGGTCACTGTGCCTCGAACGTCTGTTTGGCGGCCACCAGATGTTTGCCACGGTCAATACCCACACGGGGTCAGTTTCAACCATGCTTCCCGGGCCTGTACTTGATCAGTACTGATCAGTACCATGCTTCCCGGGCCAGTACTTGATCAGTATTTGGGTACCGATTCAGATACCCGAAATGCTACTGTACCAGATCAGGTACCATTTCATCTCTAGTCCTAATTCCTCTAGCCCGGTCTCTGGAGCCGATCCCACGTCCTGCGTGTGCTGCTGCATAGCCGTGTCATTCACATGTTCAATGCCAGGGGGTGTGCACAGCTTACAGTAACATACTTGCTCTGTGCAGCAGCCCGCAGGACATGGATTCAGCCCTGTTGTTTTCTCCATCAGTATATGTGCTGAGTAGCATTGTAGTTTCATATGCTGGTAAATCCCCCATTCCCCCACACCCACCTAACAATCTCCAGTCCCTTCTAAGAAAAAAAATAAAAAATGTTCTAATTAAGGCACTATATTATCAGTGATTGTCACCCTTTAATCCCTGAACACACTCCTCCTTAGCTTCTCTGATCCAGTAACTTTACTTAGCCTGTCTTAACTGATATAAATCTACATCTACATATCAAACATATTCATGAACTTCTAGGAAATGGAATCTTTTAGGAGCTGTCTTAAGCTAGTGACTCTGTATCCAGGGTTTAATACTGCAAAAGCTTCTTTTGCGTGTAAAAACTGACCCAAGTGCCTCCAATCCGTATAATCGGGTTCTGTCCATCGGAACTGGTCGGCACCATCTCTCTGTTCAATGCAGGAGGTGTTTTGCTGGGACGCTGTTTTACTCATCTCTTTCTGTCCCCCACTGGTGGTGCCTAGGGTCTCCGGTGATGGTTCAGGGTTTTGATGTTGGTTTTCCTTCCTCTACGCTTTTGCTAATTAGAATAACAAAACTGATAGCAAATCTTCAGGCATCAACCGTACTTTGCATCAATTAACAACATCAAAAAGAAAGTCTCTCCCAGTTCCTCTTCTTGCCACTTGATCTGTTACTTAGCTAGATGCTCTAACTGTTTGCCTAGGTCTTGTGCCTAATTACTGTGTTCCTTATTTGCTCCTCATCTCCCTACCCCCAGCCCAGCTCCGTTCTCTCCTTAACCCTTCCTTCCCCATCTTTGACTACCCAACACATCTCCCGTAACAAGAGACAGCCAACCCTACAGAGTTTTCTTTTTGTATTTCCTTCAGGTGGAAAGTAATATTTGACCATAACTCTCCTCATATTTATTCTCCTTGAATTGGAAGAAAAGTCAGGCTAGCAAGATAGACAAGGAGGCCAGAGCTAGGCATGAAAGTCCGTTTCTGATCAGATTGCTTTTTGAGCAGATCCCTTCAGTTTCATCGGTCGAAACAAAAATCAGAATGGTCGTTTTGCAAGCAATTTTTGGCCGTTTTGCATGTGCGCAAAAAAGGCACCACCTGGTTATCTTTCACATGCACAACGTTGTGCCCCATCCTTAAAATGGTGCCACTGTTGTGGCCATGTCATAACAGTGGTTATTGCCTCCCTTCGGGGTGGTTAGTGCCTTCGTTCGGGAGGGCAGGGTGCCTGACTGCATAAAGAAGGCTGTAGTTAGAGCTCTGCTCAAGAAACCATCTCTTGATGCTGATCCTCCTGCCAGTTATTGGCCAGTCTCTAACCTTCCCTTTTTATTTTATGTTATTTATTTATTTAATATATTTATATCCCGCCCCTCCTGCAAGCATATTTTTAGGGAAGGTTATTGAACGGGCTGTATCACGGCAGCTCCAGGAACATCTGGATTGTACCAGTTTCCTTGATCCCTCCCGGTCTGGGTTTCGGCCTGGGTATGGTACAGAGGCGGCATTGGTGACCTTGGTTGACGATATCCGTCTGGCATTGGACCAGGTTTGTCAGACCTTTGTCAGACTGCTAGACCTTTCGGCTGTATTCAGCACAGTCAATCAAGAGGTGTTGGTGACTCGCCTGCGGGACCGTGTCGGAATTGGCGGAACGGTCTTGGTCTGGTTTCGTTCGTTCCTGGCTGGGAGAACTCACCGGGTGGTCTTTAGGGAGTGCACGTCTTCCCCCCCAGGACCTCATGTGTGGAGTCCCGCAGGGTGCCATTCTGTCCCCCCTCTTCTTTAACATCTATATGCAGCCGTTGGGGGAGATTGTGAGAGAGTTTCAGGGCATGCAGTGTCATCAGTATGCTGATGACACGCAGCTCTACCTCTCCTATACCATCAACCCAGGCCATGCAGTCTCCTTATTTTCCCAGTGCCTGTCAGCTGTGGGGGCTTGGATGAGGTCAAGCCATCTGCAATTGACCTGACAAGACGGAGGTGATGTTTGTGGGCAAGGGCTTGGGGGACCTGGGGGTGGTTGAATCTCCTCTTGTTGGGGGGGTTCGCCCTCTCATGGTTTCTCAAGTGCGGAGTCTGGGTGTGCTCCTCGATTTGTGGCTCAGCCTGGAATCTCAGGTTGTGGCTGTGGCGGGGAGTGCGTTTTGTCAGTTACATCTTGTCCGGCAGCTTCGGCCGTATCTCTCAGACTCCGACATCGCCACTGTCATCCATGCCTTCATCACCTCGAGGCTGGATTACTTCAATGCACTCCTAGTGGGGCTGCCCAAGAAGCTGGTCCGGAGGCTGCAGCTGGTGCAGAATGCAGCGGGCCGTCTCCTTACGGGGGCAGGTCGCAGGGAGCACATGACACCAGTGCTCCAGGCTCTGCACTGGTGGCTATAAAGCACCGGGCCATGTTCAAGGTGCTGGTTTTAACCTTTAAAGCCCTTCACGGCCTGGGCCCTGCTTATCTGCGGGACCGCCTCACTCCTCATGTGCTGTGCAACCCTTGAGATCGTCCGTGGGAGTCTTTTTGGAGGTTCCCTGGGTGAAGCGGGTGACCACCGATGTTAATCTTTTTCGGTGGCCGCCCCTGTGCTGTGGAATTTGTTCCCAGAGGAGGCTTGATTGGCTCCCACTCTCCTGCTGTTTAGACCTGGCTGTTCCATCAGGCTTTTGGCGAGGAGTCGGGGTGGGGGGTTCCCCAATCATTGTATTTTTAATTGTGTTTTTTTTATTGTATTGTTTTATTGATTGTTGTTCGCCGCCCCAGGCTGCCCTGTGGGCAGGAGGGGTGGAATATAATTTTTAAATAAAATAAATAAATAAATAAATGTCCACTTTGCTCATTTGCCAAACTGCCTGGTGCCATTTTGCACATGTACAAAATGACCGATTGACATTCCATTAGGAAATTTCAACAGCTGTTAAGTTTTTGCAAAACTATTCTGTGAGAACAGAAGGGCTGTTTTGTTTCAGCCCTAGCGAGACCTTTTTTTAAGCAAGAACGTTCTTCATCATATGATTGGAAAGTACTTTAAAGGGTCTTCTAATCTCATTAGCCAGAGGCTTCATGAGGTCCCCGAGAAGATGTCTTGGCTTTCCTGGAGTCTGGAAGACCAAGTGAGTCACTTCAGAGAAGTACACAACAGGTCATAACGGAGTTCTATTGCCATTTCCTGCTGTTTACTCCCATCTTCCAACAGTCGGAGGTTATGTTCCCCGGTTTGACTAAGAGCCATTAATGGAACTATTCCCTTTAAAAAAAAAAAAAAATCCGTACAGAACCAGCAAAGATCAGAGAAACAATATTTCCTGCCCATTAGGTAACCATGGTGTGGGCCATGTCTCAGATGTATACTGTCACAAGTTCAATCCCTGGCATCTCCAATTCAGATTCTCTGGTAGAACGCCTAGGCGAGGCTTCTGCCACGGATCCTGGAGGGTCTCAGGTAGCACACCTGGGCGAGTCCTCTGCTGGAGAGCCAAATTTGAAACTCTGCTGCCATGTCAGGTTGTGACAGTACTGGCCTAAGATGGACCATTGGTCTGATTCAGTTAGGCAGCTCTTTTTATCCTTAACCAGACAGCCTAATGGATAAGGTGTTGAGCATGGACTTGGGACGCCAGCATTCGAACCCTGTCTTAGGCATCATCTTGCTGGGTGGTCTTCCCCAACTGTTTCTCAGTTAGGCCTGAAACGAGATGATGTTTTCATTGGAAACAAGGTCATTCACCTTCATTCACACAATGTAGACGTTTACTGGCTTTTCCACAGTTTTCGCCATTTCTCGTTGTTCTTCATGAGTTGAACAGGGCTGCTACAGGGCCAAGCCCAAGTCCCCATGGGTTATGAAGATGCAAAGTTTCCAGCTAAGTGCTGTGTATACCTAGTAGTGCTATAGAAATTATTGGTAGTAGTTGCTGGGGAAGTGCTGAAATTGCTGTAAATGTGTCATAAATGTGTGGTAAAACTGTTGTAAAAGTCTCAGAAACTGATGGAAATGACAAAAAAAATGATGAAAAGTGACAGAAATTATGAAAATAACAAAAATGCTGGGAAGTGGGGGGTGGGAAAGATGAAAAATGCTGGAAAGCAACAAAATTGACATGAAATGCTGGGGGGGAAGAATCATGGGGGGTGGGGGGGAATCACAGGCGCCGATATTGACAATGGCAGAAATGTGGAATCACCAGAGACTGACAAAAAACTGATACACATTTGCAACACCAAAAAGGTCAATATTTCCTTTCAGAATGGGAACACTTGCTCTCATCTCAACCCTACTAGATTTATGCCTGATTTCCAGGTTCTGCAAAGACCTGCTGCTAATATTTGATCTCTTGTTCCCCTGCCCCCCTCCTCTCTTTGTTTTTAAAGATGGGCTCATTTATCCTCAAAGAGGCTGTAGGCCTGCAGGGTCTGTGTGCTCTTGTGCATTGGAGTTGCTCTCTGGAGTAAAAGGCCCACTTTGAAGTTTAAAAAAGAGAGCGAGAGAAAAAACATGGGACTATAGGCAAAGCAAAGGTTTTTAACATAAAATCAAAATGCAGGGAGTAAAGAAGTGAGGAGAGCATAAAAACAGGCAAAATAAATACAAATAAAAACGTCCTGTCCACAATCTGTCCAGTTTATGGTTCTAACCCTCTAAGATACTTAGGACCCTGGGATCCCCATAAGTCAGTTTTAACCTTCGTTTCCACCATAGTCAAATGGGTCAGGGCACGAGTTAGGGACTCTAGACATGGCATTATTGGCTCTGCTTCTGACTGAAGCTGAATTGAATATTCAGTCAACGTATCAATTTTTTGAGCTGACATGGGTACTCAAAAAAGGGCTCAACACTTGTCAAATACACCCTTCCTGAACAGAAAATGGCAGTGTGGGTAATAACCGATTTTCCATTGATGCTCTGTTGGGTTTCCATTTGGGGTTGTTTAGAAGGGGTAGCTATTTCAAGTATTTTTGGCATTTCAGTATTTTAGTGACATCATTTGCCCAATATTGTGAATGTGAAATTCTCAAGAATCATGACCCAAAAAATTGAAATATGAAAACTAAAAAAAAAACGCCCCACAAAACCTTGACCATGATGCTTTAAACCTTGATGCTTTTTTAAAAAAAGCATCTATGAGGTTATAAAGAGCTGCCTAACTGAGTCAGACCAATGGTCCATCTTAGTCCAGTATTGTCACAACCTGGCACGGCAGCAGGTTTTCAGATCCGGCTCTCCGGCAGAGGTCTCACCCAGGTGTGCTACCCAAGACCCTCCAGGATCCCCAACAGACGCCTCACCCAGGCATACTACCAGAGATCCTGAATCAGAGATGTTGGGGATCCAGCTTGGGACCTTATACATGCAAAGTATGTGCTCTATCACCTGAGCCACAGCCCACCCCATAAAGGACCTGTTTCAGTCACATGTATTATTCAGATCCTCAAGAAGTTCCCTGAAAAAATAGATCATGCCCAGAAATAATAAAAACACTACCTATTTAGGCTCTACCAAATTTGATAAATTCAGTATCTTCAAATTTGTCTTAGCAAAGTAGATACAAAGTGGTATTCACTTTCTCTTCTTTTACAGTTTTGAATCTTCATTTTGTCAGTCACTTCAGTCTGTGGTCCATCTGATGTTTTGGTGTTTTGATATTCAGTACTTTAGTGGCTTCGTTATTTGATTATTTAGTGCTTCATGTGTCTGGCGTTTTTTTAAACTCTGGAATGCAAATGTGATTGGTCACACTGATGTGACATCACAAAGTAGAAAGTCACAAAAATAACAAATAATGAAGAGTGAAGTAACTGACATTATTAAAATCAATGACGTTCTGAATACCTAGGCGCCGGAATTACCCAGATACCAAAGAAAAAATGAAGAAAGTAACTTTGCATTGTAATAAAAAAAAATTGTGTGTGTGTGAATATGGGGTGTCATGTTTCCAATCCTGTTTCTGACCTGAGGCAAATCTCTTCCTTTTTTCCGCACTTGTGCTCCTTTCTACCGTTTCCCTGACTGAAGCTAAGATGGAGTAATTCTTCCCTTCTGTGAGCTTTGGTATACAGTGTGTATTCGGAGGCATCTCATCAGGCTGAAACGACCACTCTGTGAGTGGGTGGAGCCATGCAGTGCATTCCAGTGGACCTGTCCAAACCCACCCACCCCAGTGCATCCTGCCTCTCCTCCTGCTCCAGTAGATCCCTCCCTCCCTCCCTTCAACACCACACCACACCTAAATCCCATATCCTCCCCTTCCCTCTCTCCTCCCCTCCTCCCCTCAGTTTGTGGGTTGTTTCCTGGGTCAGAGGAAAGGGGTGGGAGCTGGATATGGCATTTAGTCCTGTATTTTTCCTGTTCCAGGTCTAGAGTCTAGGTACTAAATTTATTTAAATAAATAAAATATTTAAATAAAGAGTGTAAACTCCAACAGCAAGGCCACCATCTTGCTTCACAATTTACTTTGATGGAAACTCTTGGGAATTGAGTAGTCTTGACGTTTGGGTGGACAGGAGTTAGCACTCTCTCCATCCACGCTGATTGGGCAGTAGGCTTGGAGGGAGCCTCCACCTACTTCTTGTTTCCAGGTCTGTTTTTACTGGAAGAGAAGGGTGTCAACTGGATGAGGAGGAGAGTGCACATGGAGGACTGGGACTGGAGGAACTGACCCAGCCTGCTACGAACTATCAAACACTCCACCGTAGACAAGGACTGGTCTACAGACAAGTGGAACGGTAGCGCTAGTGTACGTGTGTCAACAGGAATGTGTCCGTTGTATCATTGATTTATACCTACTGTGTCTTTAAAACACAACAAACTCATTTATTTCAAAAAATTTGGACCTAAAAAAGAGAGGGAGAGAGAGAAAATTGAAAGAAAGAAAAATCAATTGGAGCTGAGAAGTATCTTGTTTGCCAAGTTTCCAAGCCGCCACTTGGAATGAATTTTTATGGCCAAGTTATAAACCTTTGAAAATAGGAGTTTCTAATGGAAATGTTGACAGATCTTTTATATAGTGACATTAGCACCGGCTGCTCTGAGGCTTTCTTTCTTTCTTTCTTTCTTTCTTTCTTTCTCTCTCTCTCTCTCTCTCTCTCTCCCCCCCACCCCCGGTGTTGCTGTGCTTACACTGACCTCATGACATGCATCTTGGTCCCAGAGAGGAGATAGGAATTTCAACATCTGTTCCAAGCGTGGTTGGATAACACTCAAGGTGTGTTGGCTGAATGTTCTGCTTAGGCTATATGCTCTCCTTATACCTTTTTGCTTTACCACCGGCTTGCTAGTTTATGTATTTGTATTTGTAAATATAATCTGCATTTTCAGATAGCCTCCCCCCACACCTTCAAATACCCCAGGGGTGCAGAACTTTCCCCTGCCCTGGGGATCAGCATCTCCTCCCACACAGTACTCTACAAGGAACAGAAACCTGCACGCGGGAGGGGAGATGATGTCATGTTGTCTGTGTAAGAGGCATGGCTGCATATGTAGCACCTCATGTCATCAATTTAAGGGAGTGGCAGCTGGGCCGTATTGAATGTAGATGTGGGGAAACCTCTGGGGACCGTTTGGCTGCCAGCTGCAGACTGCGGAAGGACCACAGATCAGAGTTTCTCCACCCCTGGAATATCCAAATAATATTAAAAGCCAAAATGGATATTCACTAAGGTTGAAACAAGCAGCTAAATTCCTAGTCATGAGTAATTTTTCCATCTGGAAAAATGGGATTGATTTCCCGATCATTTCCCTAGACGTGCTGGTGTGCTAAATAAATGTGGGTATTACCCACGGGTAGCAAATGGATTTCAATGCTTAAGCCCCCACGCCCCAAGTTCACCAGAGTCTTTGATAATGATATTCTCCACCAGAGAGATGAAACGAGTATCTGGAAAAACAGGTACCTGGCCATCGAGTTTCAGGTACCCAAATCAATCTCCAGATTTGGGGTATTAATCATCAGTACCTGATTGGGACCCGATTCAGGTACCCAGTGTCCCAAAATATCCTGGAATATCGACTATCAGTACCAATTTTTCTGTTGTGATTTGTCTATCAGTAACCAGAAAATAGATACATTTTCCAGGTATCCAGATACCCGATTTGGTCATTGAGGAGCCTATCAGGTAACCCAAGATAGTAGTACCTGAAAAATGTGTATTACCCGTGGGTACTAAATTAGGTTACCATTTCAGCTCTTATCCACTACCAGGATTTCACATCATATCTTCCATCTCTGCTTTCTTGCTGCTCCCCCTAGCTCTGCATCTCTTTCCCTTCGTATGATGCTACGTTACCTATGAAAAAAATGTGTAGACTGTTCTGTGATAGGCCCAGAATCCGTGCCCTGAAAGCGTTGCTATTAATGGCAGCATCTCTCTGTAAATGGCTCTTCTAAGGTTGCTCTAGCCAAGATTGTTTGGAAAAGTCCATCAGGAAACTAGTAAGGGACACCTTGGGTCTAATGTACTAGCATTTAATGGACAAATCTATTCATCTCCCTGGGATAATATAAAACTGTTTTGTCAGTTGTAAAGTAGTTGCAAAGTACCTGCTAATAATGGCTGCAGAGCTGACATTGGGAATGCCGGTGATCCTCTGTTGAACGGAGTGCTGGCCACATTTTTAATGAGTACAGCAGGATTTATTTATTTATTTATTTCAAATAATGAAACACACAAAAGATTCAGCATTGTGTGGGAGAGTTAGCATACTCCTGCTGTTCAGAAAAGAAAATTTCTGTCCTTTAGGAAATTAAAATATTTGGATAATCGGGAAATATGCATTTTCTACTGGGAAATGCAAAACATTCTCACAAAGAAAGAAAAAAAAGAAAGAAAGAAAAAAAGATCTGGAATGTTGTAAGATGAAGCATTCGCTTTTCTGTTTTGACAGTGTTTTTGAAAGTTTTCATTCAACTTTCAGATCAATAATGAACTAAAGCTGGGTAATTTCAGATGTGACAATACCACGGTCGACCACAGTGAACCACGGTCAATCCCGCGGTGAGGCCAAAGAGCCGTGAACGTCTGATCAGCGGCATCCAGATGTTTACCACGATCAATTACCGGGAGGGGCCAAAGCCAACCACGCTTCCGGAGGTTGGGACGGGACCATCCCTGGAAGCGTGGTGAAAGCGATTCCCACCGGGAAACCACCAAACATAATGACTGAACGCCAACCATCAGGTGGAATAATANGCGATTCCCACCGGGAAACCACCAAACATAATGACTGAACGCCAACCATCAGGCGGAATCAGAACGAATGATCCCCAGCTGTGCCCAGAGCACGCACCATCGCTGCCAAGGAACTCACAACACACAGACCGGGGAGGCAGAGTTAAAGGGCACACAGCAGCAGGGGAACATGGCGGGATGGAGAAAGATGGAAGGGAGAGGAGAGTGGAGGGCGAGCGAGGCTGGGGGGAAGGAGGGGTAGAGGGGGTAGGGCACAGGGGGCACTGTATGGAGAATAAACACAAGGTGTAGCTGCTACAACAGCTCTATAGACTGCTTCATGGTAATAGGAAGGGGGCAGGGAATCGGATCGGCTGCGGGCCGATGTGTGCCTGCAGACGGCGCCCCTCCCCTGGGTGCACCTGCGCTCCCATCAGTGCGATCCGCAGCTGGTTGCTTGTCATCACCTCCCTGCTATCAGTGCTTGCTGGACATTCTGTGCGCTCGGTTCCTGCAGCTGTGCTGGGTCCGCTCCCCACGCATCACTCCCTAGCCATGCCTTGTTGTGGCCTGTGGCCTTATCACGTGTCCTTGGATCTCCCCTGCTTCCCTCCCCAGCCCACATGGCATCATGGGGCTCTTTTTCCCTTGCTACTCAGACCCTCTGCCCGCTGGACCATGGCTGGCTGTGCTGCCTCGGGGCTCCTGCGCCCCGGTTCGCCTGGCGCCCCCCCATAGCTGGACCATCCAGGAGATCATTGCCCTATGTGACCTGTGACAGTTCCCAGCCACGCAACTGCTCCTGTGCTGCCCAGATACCGTCTCTGGTGCCTATGTGAGTCCGAGCTCCAGCCTTCGGTACTATGGCTATGAGGCCGGCACTCACGATTGCCGGCTCCATGTGGAGGTGCTGTTTCTCCGTCCCTTTCCCGATGGGCTCATTCTGAAGATGAGGTGCTCGCATGTGGCATGGTCTGCTGCGGAGACTGTGTCGGCCTTCTCAGTGTGTAGTCTGGCTGGGTTCATGACCTGTCTGAAGGAGGGAGGCCCTGCCCTGGCTGTTTCCTTCTTCGGCTGCATCCATGGGGCCCATGGCTACCAGCGGTCGCGTGGGACAGCATATCACCACCTGTTGGAGTTTGGGCACCTTCCATAGCCGCCAACTGATGACTATTCCTTGTCGGAGTCCACCAAACTGGAGCTGGCGGCGCTGGCAGCTGTGTGGACCCGTACTGATGTTCAGGTCAGGTTCACCTGCCCACATCCATTTGAGGCCTGCTACCTTGTTGCCCACCACATGGCAGGGTTGGGCTATCACCGGGGTATGCTTCAGTGGCCACACTATATGCATCTGGTGGGCCAACCAGTCCCAGCCCCCTTTGTGACCCCGTGCAGCTGGCTGTGAGGCCCCCTGTGTCTTCGGTGTCATGGATGACAGCCCCACCATGTGCTTCCTGCACCTCCCTGCCGGCTCAGGGGCACTGACTGCTCGCTCCGTGCCATTCCGGCCTTGTGGCTGTTGTGGCTGGGTCACTTGCCTCCGCCCTGCTTGCCTGTGTTGTTGGGCCCCCTCATGGGCACCCCCTGTCCTTCGCTGCCTGTGGTGTCCCTCTCTGTGCCCAGCCCCCTCTTTGACTGGTTCCTGCTGCCTCACACCACTACCGGCTCTCCCCGTGGTGTATTCTTCCTTTACATGGCTGCCCGCTCACCTATGTCTGTGCCTGCCCCACCCCCTGGGTGCCTCCATGACTGTGCAGGACTTGGGGCCCCTGAACAGTGCCTCCATGTGCTTCCCGCAGGCTCCTGCTCATCTCCATCCCCAGCCGTGCTTTTGCATCAGTGAGGGAGATCCTTGCCGTATGGACCTGCCTCAGACTGCTCCAGTGCCTTCCCCAAGCTTGTGTGTCCTCCCCCTGTTCTGTCCCTGTGGGGAACCCTGTGACTTGCGCTGTCTGTGTTGCTGTTGGGTGGCTCATGCTGCCTGTGCTGTCAGTGGGGTTCTCTGTGCCATGCACCGTGTCCTGGCCTATTCCCGGCCCAGTCCCCTCCACTTTCTTGGCCCGGGGCTCACCCACCCACCCACCCACCCCCCGTGTCCGTGGTGCTGTGTGTGTTGACCTTCCCGATGTGCTCCCCCCTTCCTTCCTTTCCTGTTCAGGTGTGTTTGCATCTGGGCGTGTGCGTGTGGTCTGCGTTCTGCTGTGTCCTTAACTTCCCTATGCCTGTTGTGTGTGCCACCTCTGCTGCTCTTCTCCCTCCTCCCCTCCCTTCCCGTTTCCCTTGTGTGAGCATTGCCTGCTGGCGCTTTTGCCTTCCTTTGCCCTCAGTTGGCCATGTCTGTCTCCCGTCCCACCCTGGTGTCTTCTGGGTGTTCCGACCACGGTCCGGCATCGGCATAATGTCTGTTGCGCTGCCCCGAGCTGTGGTCCATCCATCCATTTCCTTGCCATTGTCCCACTTCTGTCATGTCTGTTCAGGACTTTCCTGGACCTCGGGAGGGGGTTAGCTGACTCGCCATGGTTGGGAATCCACTGTGGTGACCCAGGAGCGTGTAACATCTGAAATTACCGACTGAAACAGTTTCTTCATTTGATACCTGTGTGAAATACCCACATTTTCAAGTAATGTCTCAGGTACTCAGCGGACTACCCAGTAACCAGCCGAGGACCTGGATACCTGATAAATCGGTAATTTGGGGTACTGATATTTATGATTTTCCAGTTACCAACTGGTAAATTGGGATGGAATATAAAAAAAAAAATTGATGAAAAACCAGTAAAATATGGACCAGAACTAAAAAAAAACACCAAATGGACCAGAAGTCATTCTGAAACGTTCTGGAACACAAAGTACCCGAATCAGGTACTGATCAGTACTCGATATTTTTTTAGTTGATTTGAGTGCTGGAAATTTGTTTACCAGGTATTTTTTTCAGCTCTAGAATGGACATATCAAGCACCATTCACATGTTTAATGTAAATTCAAATATTGTAATGGTGTTTAGAAATGAAAAACAATTCTGTTGCTAATTTCTAAATTTCCTTTGAGTTTTCCCAGTGGCAGTTCAAAGAATATCATTGAAATGTTTTTTCCCCCTCATGACAGAATAATCAGCTTAGACAAAGCTATGCTATTTCCAAAGTGAAATTATTTTATTTGAAAACAAATCAGGGATTTTTTTATTTATTTATTTTTGTAATAGTGTGTGAGTGAAAATTTAGTGAATTTGGCATTTGGAAATGGTGTTAGATTGAAGATTAGGAAACAGAGGTGCAATGGAAAAGCACCATGAAAGCACCATGAAAGATGATTAATTGACCATGTTGGTTAGATTTCTACACTGGCTGATTTTTTTATTTATTTTTTTGTGGGTGGAGAGGGGGGCTTTTAGGAATAAAGTGGCTCAGTTTTAAGCCCAACAACCATTGCAAGTCAAGGTAGTTGTGGCAATGACTTATGATTTATGAAATATTGCCCAGTTTCTGATTGTCTGAAAACCTCATATAATCTATAAAAAGCAGTTTGGCAGTTCAAGCAAGAAATCATTAAGAGATCCGCATACCAAGAAGGAAATCTGGCCTGGGCAACATGGGCTAATTAATATTCAAACAACTTAAGCCTTTTCTGTGAGATGGATTACCTTCCAGAGAACAGCTTTGCCAACGCACAGGAACTTTGAGGTTAACAGCTGGGTTTGGTGAACACAGATGTGAAAGGGAATTTAACATAACACGAACAATAGGACTTTCTTAGGCCTTCAAGAACTGTTTTGGAAAAAGAGACTGGTTGGGAGTAAATCTGAATTGGAATCTGAGTTGGTATCCGTGGGGGTAATACCTGAATTTCTGGGTCCTGTTTCAGGTATCTGAATCAGTACTCAGATACCATTCTAGTACCCGAAACACTGAAATGTCAAATAACAGGGCTTTTTGAGTTTCTGAAATTACCCCAAAAGCCAAAATAACAGTTGAAAAAATTATCCCAAAATTCTGACACGAAACTAGTATTTTGGTATATCGGTTGTTGGTATTTCAATGTGGGTACCTGAAATTTGATGGGTATACCTATTTTTAGTTAGGGATGGGCAAACAGAACACCGTTCAGTTGTTCGGACGTTCAGTTCAAAACCCGAGTTCAGGTTCAGCTGTTCGGTTTGACGGAGTTCGGTTCGTCTGAACTCGACTGAACATTCACAAAAGTGTTATTGGTACTGAAACTGAAATTTTGTTGGTATCAGTATTTTTAGCCCTGAAACCATCCCTGGTGTCCACCTGTGGTGCCAGGAAGTCTGTTCCTCAGCTGCCTTCCCCTTCCAGTCACATTTTTCCTGCCCAAAGTCACGTTTTTCCCACCCCCGAAATCATCCAAACTCATCCGAACTTTTCCGAACTGTTCGGAAGTTCAAGCGTTCAGTTCGGAAGTTCGGTTCGGTTATCCAAACAGGCCAAGTTCGGCCGAACTCCGAACTTCCAAACCGCGTTCGCCCATCCCTATTTTTAGTGCGTACTTGTTTCAGCTGTAGCCAGGGCTATGTGACCCGAGTATGTCTTGAAAACCATCTTCCATTAAGTGGCCAACTCTGAGGAGTTATGATTTTGGATATTGATTTACAGTTGAAACACAAGATAAGAGGTAGGTATTAGAACCTGGTTTATTACTTTTGGATATTATTTGCATTTTTGGGTAGCCTTAACATACTCAAACAATGGGCAGAATCCAGAACTCATATAACAGATTTTTTGGGGTATTCCATTTCGGCTTCTTTGTTACCAGTTTCATGGTTTGGTTATTTGGGGTTTTCAGAAGTATTAGTATTTCATTTGTGTTGTTTTCAGCAATTGTGTGTCCCCAATTATTGTTGAAATGAAATATCAAAAATACCAAAATGACCAAAACAGTGAAATAACCAAATTTTAAAAAGACGGGTGCGGGGGTGTGTGTGTGGAACCAAACCAGTATAAGCAAAATTGATACCAAACAGTGTACAAATTATCCAAAATTGGATATCGGAAATGACCCAAACTGCCACTTTTGGTTCAAGTAGGTTTGACGGGTTTACATATTTTTTGTGCTATCTGTTTCTGTGTAGTAGTTAGAAATTATACACTTTAAGTTACTATTTTTAGTAAGTTTCTTTTTCTTTCTTTGTCTGTCTCTGTCTCACTGGCTGTTTTTTAGATGAGACGTACCCATGTGGGTCCACCCATCCCCTACAGACTCAGGCACTCATCTGAAGGTGGCATGGGTGGACTAAGGAGGCCATGACCCATGAGTGCCCATGCCACATGGAGCAATCCAGGTTTTTCCCAGTTGATCCATGCAGGAACATGAAGGGGTGGTGTGTGGGTGCAGATGCACACCTATTCCCCTGCCGTGTGAACCGCACAACCGCACGCGCACACACACACACACACACACACACACACACACACACACACACACACACACACACACTGGTGCTCCACTCAGTGTATATTATTATTATTTATTTATTGAAACTTAATACCCTGCTCCTCTGGCGACCTGGAGTGGCTCATAACATAAAAATAAATACAAATATAAAATACAATTGATTTGTTTAAAAAATCATAATAATATAAATCGTAAACTAAAACAAAACTGGCCTGCGACAAACACTTAACCTACCTTAACCCAATTCCCCCCCACCCCCTCTGCAGAAACACTTGACGGAAGAGCCAGGTCTTACAATTACATCTGAAAGCAAGGAGATCCGTGGTAAGGTAAACTTCCACCAGGAGGCCATTCCATAACGATGGTGTGGTCTGGCCAGTAGGTGGGTCCATCTAAAATGGTCTCTCCTCTCTCTCTCTCTGTCTCTCCTTCGAATTCTTTTTGCAACCACTTAGTAAGCTCCAAACCGTGTGTGCTTTATTCACTCGTCTTGAATTTAACTTCTTTTATAATTATTTCTATAATATAAAGCTGGAGCTTGCTCACTTGCTGAATTTTGGGGTGCTGACTTCTGGGATGATTCTTGGTTAAGATACTAAGATGAGCCTCCCGCCGATATTTCCCATGACTGGAGAAAACGTTTAGATCCAAATGACAGAGGGTTTTCAGTTGGTTGTTAGTTTTGAGTGTTGGTGGACATTCTGGTCAAAGTGGCAGTTTGTAGAACTTACAAGCAGGGAAAGTGAGTCATATCTTGTGTGAAGGGGATTTGGGGTTTCAGCCAGATAGACTGAACTCTTTATTCTTGTAACAGTAACTACACCAGTACCAAGGCATAAGCAAGTCCTTGGAATATCATTTTCAATTACCCAGTTTTGCCCTGTTGCTCTCCATCGTTTCTATAATGTGGTGTTGAATGTACTCTTTTGCAGCTGATGGGCCATCTTTCCAGAGACCTATTTGTCAAGCTGAAATTTCTCCACCCGACCACAATGTAGCAAAAATCTGACAAGCCGATTAACATAGGGAACTGCTGATTCACCATGTGGGAAATAAAGAGAGATTGCCTCTCATCTAATGTCGGGCATCAGATAAGAGACTTTTTTGACCCTTGGTCAGGTCTCGGGGAATAAAGTTAAGTGGTACCTTGACCACTGTAACTTAACCAAGGAGACTAAAAATGATTGCAGCTCATATTGAGTCAAATGAAAGAATCCTCCCACTTTGAGATATTTGGTAGAGAGAACCTGCAATGTCTTATCTAGGTGAAAATATCTCCATCTTTTTGACTTTCTGATTAAAACACTAACCTGTACCCTTTCAGTTTCTGAGGGGAGGTGTCAGAGGAGAATTAGAAACAGGCAACAGCAAGTTTTAATGCTAACAGATGGATAGAAAATAGAGTTGGAACAGGTACCTGATTTGGTACCCATGGGAAATACCTGCATTTTTGGATGCTGTTTCATGTATCCGAATTGGTACCCAAATACTGTTCTGGTACTCAATTTTTAATTATTTAATCATCCCCACCCAGGATTATCCCCCACCTGTTATCTATAAACTCCCAATTTACTATAACCAAGCCAAGAACGTGTACCTGAGTTCTCGCATCCTCATGAATGTCACATCCCTTGTCTCTCCCTCTGTTCCCCCTTCCCTGTCTCCCCTCCCCCTGTCTTTAGATTGTTAGCTCTCGGGCAGGGACCGTGTCTATCTTATTTTTTGTAAAGCGCCAGGTACATCGCTGGTACTATATTAATAATAATAATAATAATAATTAATAATAAATAAAAGTGTGCCTGTTTATTGAGTACCTGAAATTGCCCCCAGATCTAAAACAATACCTGAACAATTCCCCAGGTTAGGATGACATTAGTGTTTTGGCATATTAGTTGGTATTTAGTTATTTTGGGTACCCAATTGAAAACCGGTTCGGGTACAAAAAACTACCGAAAATATTTGGTTCAGTTTGGGTACCAGAAATTTGACGGGTGTATCCATTTTTGCGGGTTACCATTTCAGCTCTAATAAAAAGGTATTAGACATTATTACCCTCTCTACAAAGCTCGTTGATGTCAGTTCAGCCTCAAATAAATACAAAATGTCTTTCATTTGTAAAAGATGTTAATTGCTGTTGGTAGGACTGGACCATGTGAAAATAGGAACATAGCAAATTAAGGAATCAATTTATCAAATCAATGTAGTGAATAAACAAAGTTACAAACAGTAGGGAAGATGAGAACAGATATTCAATTCCGGAAAAGAATATCTGAATATTATTCAATAATTTAAAAATGCACAGTCAGTTCCAACTTTATGACCCATAGTGTCCAGTGCCTGCTGATGCAGGAGATCTCCAGTACTAGAAGACTAGGCTCCATCTTGCTGGACTGTTGACCTCTTCTCACACAATTTGGTCTCCTCTGGTCAGAAAATGAATTATTAGAGTATCAGCATCTAATGAGAATTGCTTGACTATTATCCATGCCTCATCGCCTCAAGACTGGACTACTGTAACGCGCTCTTTCTGTGCCTAACTTTGGTGATGATCTGGTGACTGCAGCTAGTGCAGAATGTGGTGGCCCATCCCCTATGGGGATGGGTCATCATGAGGATATAACACCAGTGCGCCGTTCACAGCACTGGCTACCTATAGGCCCTTTTTATAGGTGTTGGTGAGTGTTTGTTCCCGGCCAACACCCATCTCCACCCACATCCACCCACAGAGCAACGGATGCCACTGCCAGTTGCTCCATGGGTGGGGATGGGTGGAGATGGGTGTTGGCCGGAAGCAAACACTCACCAACACCCACCGAAAGTGCCATTTACACAGACACCCCCACCCATCTCCACCCAGGGAAATGCTCCCCACCCACAGGCCAACACCCATCTCCACCCAGAGGAACTGGGTGGAGGCATCATGTGTGCATGGGGCCCTTGATGATTGGCTGCAGTGGTTCCCTGCAACATATATAATAAAATGTAACACCCATTTTATGGGTGTTGGAGCGTCTGTGTAAAAAGGGCCATAGTTTTCCAGACCTGATTCAAGGTGTTGGTTCTTACCTATAAAGCCCT
This sequence comes from Sphenodon punctatus, assembly GCA_003113815.1. NCBI lineage: Eukaryota > Metazoa > Chordata > Lepidosauria > Sphenodontia > Sphenodontidae > Sphenodon > Sphenodon punctatus. Next base: position 1,670,773 of record QEPC01008446.1, on the reverse strand, counting down.
ACATGGTCTGGGCCCTACTTACCTGCGGGACCGGCTCATCCCCCGGATTCTAGGTCAGCCCCTGTGGTCAGCCGGGGGTGCTTTTCTCGAGGTTCCCCAAGTTTCTCGGGTAGCGACCATGGGGAGGGCATTTTCTGTGGCTGCTCCGAGGCTGTGGAACTCTCTCCCGGTGACTGTCCATCTGGCCGCAGAACTCCCCTCCTCCTGACGACAATGTAAGTCCTGGCTGTTGGTGGGGTAGATGAGTGGGGGTGTGGTGTGGGGGTGGTCTCCATCCAGTTATTGTATTTTTATATTGTGATATCTTATTTGATTTTATATTGTATTTTATATTCTAGTGTATTTTATATGTGTTTTTATGATACTTGTACACTGCCCTAAGCTGCCTTTGGGCAGAAGGGGGTGGGATATCAAATAATAGTAGTAGTAATAATAATAATTAATTAATTGATTAATAATGTCAGGTACTAAAAACCTGGAAACTGACACTTCTGTTTTTTCGGGTGCTTGGATGGTATTAGAGGACCGATTTGGATATCTGAAACAGCACCCCAAAATAATGTATTACCCACAGGTACCATATCAGGTACCCATTTCATCTCTACTGCTCACCCATCTCTGACATCCTTTCATATCCCCAGCCGTAATGGAGGAAAGATCTGCTGATTGAGGCTGACTGGAAGATGCCCTTGATTGTTCCTGAGCGATCACTGCCTTCAACAGAGCCATCTATCCTACCCTTCCCTGTAAACTGGAACACACATCACATTTTCCCTTGGCCTAATGATGATATAGGGGAGTTGTAGCCATTGGCTGTCTCTCTAGCAGCTGCGCTTTTCCACCTGCGCGGAATGAAACTCGCTTTTGGAAACTCAGCAGCTATTGCCTATCGGAGACTGCTGGCTGCTTTGAGAAAGCCCACATGGTCTGAGCTGTACTAATATAGAAAGGTTACACCAGTAAATAGTAATCAAAATTTAGATGCTGATCCACCCATTCTTTCTCCCTGAATTCATCAAAAGAAATGTCATTTCACTGTTTATTTTTATTGTTTTCATACCTACTGTGCTTGTCCTGATTTCATCCGAGATTTTTTGGGGGGGGAATTCTGGAATTATTTCTGTTTTACAGGGGATTTTGAGTACTCAAAAAACTGGTAACCAAAATTTTGTTTTTTTCAAGTATTCAAACTATATTTGGGTACCAGTCCAGCTACCTGAAACAGTACCTGAAAATGCAGGCATTACCCATTGGTACCAAATCCAGGTACCCATTTCTCCACTACATTTCCTTATTCCCCTATCCACTAAATTCAATCAATATCCCAATTCTGGTGTGTGTGTGTAGGGTTTTTTGTGCGAGGCCCAGGGCAAAATGATCTTTTATTTAATCAATTTTTACCCTGCCCCTCTCACCTAATGGCGACTCAGGGCAGCTTACAGAAATACAACACTTATAAAACCAATAGCATCCATATAAATATATATATATATATATTTGAATACTGTTTTAATACTGTGGAACATTTATTATATATATATATATATATATAAAACACCGCCGGTGAAAAGTAAAGAGATCCGAGATCCAGGCTGAAGCAAATTTTATTTTTAATAATAATAATTTTTATTGTTGTTTTAGCCCCAAGGCCTTAACATACAAAGTTCAAAATACAGAAATCAAAATAGAAGCACATTTCCACCTGGAGGGCATTCCACAGTGAGGGAGCAGGCACCAAGAACACCCGCCTGTCCGTTTACTCCTTCTGTTCCTTCCCCTGAGTGGCTGTGAAGCCAAGTAGCTCTGTGTTGAAGCACCCCAATTATTGCTGAATCAGAGAATCCAACTAGATTTCATATCTGGAACGTTCTCTTTTTCCGATTCAGGTCTTGGAGAACATGGACCCGCTCCGATTAGTTCCACATTCCACCGGAGTTGTCGGTTGGCAGCTCTGACTCCCTGACCCCTAAAGACCTTTTGTGCATGTGTATATGCAAAATGGTGCCACACAACCATGGGAGAGGGGAGGGAGCTCGAGGAGCCCCCTGACTACGGCCATTTTGTGCTTTTGCAATTAACCGATTTCCCATAATTCACCTTGCTGGATTTCCACAGGTGGTTTCATATCTGTGGAACATTTTGATGAATATAAAATGACTGACCCGTTGTAACTCTAACCTCACTCAATGAAGCCTTATTTCCTAAAAAGAGAAACTCAGTGACCTCAATATAAGTCTGGGGGATGAGGGAACCTGGCATTTGGGGAGCAAATGAGGCCAGCAGCTAATTTTTATTTGACCCCTTTCTAGTCCCTGGATCTGACCTCTAGATCCGCTACCTCTGCTGAGCACTGAAAGATGGAGCCCAGGGAAAGGAAGTGGTGGTGAGGGCATGCACACAAGGAGAGGAAACATCTCCATTGTATGGATCCATGAGCTGACACCTCCTCTTTGTGAATTTACCCCACCACTGCCTTCAGAGATTGTAGTAATTTTCAATTAGTCCCTGGAAGGAAAAATCTTACCTACCCCTGGTGTAAGTGAATGAGATTTTGTTTTGCCACAAAATGGACCATCTCTTCCCTCCTGGGGCATGATACTTTGGGTCCCTACTTAACTCTCTCAAATTTGGTTGACATTGCATTATGGGATCAAAAGGGTTTTATGGGTGGATGAACGCATGCATACACATGCATGTTAGGGATGGGAACAGAACGCAGTTCAGATGTTCGGTCGTTCGGTTCGAAATCTGAGTCTGGCTTTGATGGTTCGGTTCAGCCGAATTCGGTTTGGCTGAACTTGGCCGAACATTCAAAAATAGTGAAACCGAAACCTAATTTTCAGCCCTGGAAAGACATTTTTCCTGCCTCCGAACTCATCCATACACGACCGAACTGTTCGGTCATTCAATAGTTCTGTTCGGAAGTTCTGTTCGGATGTTCAAACAGACCAAGTTCGGTCCGAACTCCGAACATCTGAACTGCGGTCGCCCATCCCTACTGCATGTACGCACACTTGAATGTATAAGCCGGGAGTGGTTGAAGACACACACGCCCCATTGCAGCACCCCTGAACCAACAGCCCTCCACACCTCTCCTGCTCTGTGATTGGCTGGTGGGGCTGCTGAGATTTGAGAAGCAGTTGCAGTTCAGCTGCTGAGACTTGAGGGCATTGAAACAAGACACAGGACCATTAAGATGGTGGTGGCGACAGCAGAGAGGGAGAGAGTTTGGGACTGGCCCTGGTGGAGAGCCACACTTTTTAACTGCCTGAGAAGTGCTTGTGACTCTTGATCCACCGTTTTCCACTATACACCTTTCTAGAGGAGACCAAGCTAAGAAAAATACAGTGTTGTGCTGTTTTTCCTACTGTTATCGAACTATACAACAACGTGGCCTTAACAGTCTATGTTCCATTCATCCCACATCCCATCAACCATCCAAGTCAATGTGCATTTTGCCATTAGCTTCTATGGGAACAGGATGGGCTCTCCTACAATCAGGCTTCAAAAATCAAAATAGTAGGAGATGTGTGCTGATTTCTCCAAATTTGGGCACTTGTAATTGTGGAGGGAAAGGGAGAAAGTCATCTGCACAAAGCACATCAAGACTCTTTAAAGAAAAACTCTGCTCTAATTCCAAAAGCCAGCGATGATATGTTAAGAAAACCCCAATTAATTACTTACAAGTTATTTATTGAGGTGCGAGACCCTTGTGCAGGACATAAAATGCAGTGCTATTATACATTGTCCTCACTTAATACGATGTGAACAATCAATTGGTTATTGACTTGTCTTTTATTTTCTTCTCGTCATACCAGTTATTGCCTCTTTCGTCTGAAATGTGCTTCTGACAATTGGACCTAAATGGATACTTCCTAATATTGACATCATTACCACCTCATTAGTGACAGCCAAATTTGGTTGAACCTTATATATTTGCATGTGTTTTATGCGGTTCTTTTGTAAGCCGCCTTGAGCTTTGTGGGTGAGAAGGGTGGAGCATAAGTTTAAAGAAATTATAGTGGGGAAGTCTAAGTCCAAGTCTAATTTGATGTGAATTACATTAGTTTGATAAGTCAAAGACATTTGTATTCAGCCACTTTGGTCAGAAGGTAAATTGGTTTGAATGAATCCTAGTTGAGATGAATTTCAATGGGATGAATTTCAATTGGTGACACCTGCTGAGGCAGCCAGTGTCTAGGGGGTGTGCTTTGGGTCGCAACTTGCATATTAGATCCATGCCCATAGTGGTTGGTTAAGGCCTCAATGGTCTGGCCCCTCCTAAAGAAACCATCTCTCAGTGTTAATGCTCCAATGAGTTACCGGCCTGCCTCTAAACTTCCCATTTTTAGGGAAGGTTAATGAATGGGTGGTGGCCTGGCAGCTGCAGGCACGTCTGTACCACACCCGTTTTCTCAATCCCATGCAGTTGGGCTTTCGCCCCGATCACAGCACGCAGACAGAGTTGGTGACCTTGGTCGACGACCTCCTAGTAGACCTGGATAGGGGTCGTATGACCTTACTAGGTCCACTGGATGTATCAGAAGCTTTTGATACCGTGAACGATGGGATGTTGGTGACCCACCTGCAGGACCTGAATGGGGTAGACGGAACTTTTTACAATGGTTCCGTTCTTACCTCACCGGGAAATCACAGCGGGTGGTTCTAGGGGACTGTACTTCATCCCCTGGGGCTCTCACGTGGGGTCCCGAAGTGTTCCATTCTGTCCCCTCTCTTGTTCAATGTGCATATGAAGCTCCTTGGGGAGGTGGTACACAGCTGGGGGGGTACGTTGTCATCAATATGCGGTCGACACCCAACTGTATTTATCCTTTTCTTCTGACCCAGGCCCTGCTGTCTCCTTGCTGTCCCAGTGTCTGGCCACTGTGGGGGATTGAATGAGATCAAGCTGATTGAAATTCAGTCCTGATAAGATGGAGGCGATGTTGGTGGGTGAGGTCGGTGATCTGTGGGAGGGGAATACTTCTGTTATTGGGGGTGTTTGCCCTCCGGTGGTTCCATCTGTGTGGAACTTGGGGATGGTCCTGAATTCACAGCTATGCCTGGATTTCCAGGTATTGGCTGTGGCCAGGGGCACCTTTTACCAATTACATCTGGTGAGAAAGTGCCGCCCATATGTCTCAAACTTGGACTTCGCCACCCTCATCCACGCATTCGTCACCTTGAGACTAGACTGTTCCAATGTGCTCTATGTGGAGCTGCTCCCTGTGATGGCTCAGAAGCTGCAGCTGGTCCACAATGCTGGGTCCCATCTCCTTATGGGGAAGGGTCATAGGGAGCACACTACACCAGTGCTCCGTTCTCTGCACTGGCTGCCTGTTGTCTTCTGGGCTCAATTCAAGGTGCTGGTTTTGACCTTTAAAGCCCTAAATGGCCTGGGCCCTGCTTACCTGAAGAATCGCCTCACTCCCTGGGACCCCAGGTGGCCCTTGCAGACATCTGGGAGCACCCTCCTGGAGGTCCTGCGATTTCAGTGGGTTCGAACAGACAGGCGGGTGTCCTCGATGGCCTCAGAGTTCCCTGGAAACTCAGCTTAGACATTTCTGGCTGACTACACTGCATGGTTTAGGAAGAGCCATGTGCTTCCCAAAAGCTTCTCACCAACAGAAGTTGGTCCAACAAAAGAGATAATTTGAACTACTTTGTCTCCATCTCTTACATTTGGGACCAGCACGGCAATCATACTCTCTCTAGATCAGAACCAGCAATGCAGCCTGTGTAGCAGTGGGCATCTGTACCGGTGGGGCCCTGACACCAAAGAGTCATTGCCCATTCCACACAGATGGGCAAGCTTCCCCTAGAATGGTAGGTTTCCTTCCCCTTTTAAATCCATTTCTTTGGAGAGGTAGGTAGCTTCACCTTTATCCTCACTAGAGCTGAAACCAATAGCAGATTTTGTCATGATGGATATTATATGCATTTTTGAATATTCTAGTTATATCCGCAACCAAACTGGACATTTGGATAACCTCTTAGTAATTTAGTTTCAGGGTGTTTGGTGTGGTGGTTGTTTTTTCTGTTTGTTTTTTTTTAACTATTTCAGTTCAGTTTTTTAAGACATATTGGCTTCTTCAAAATGAAGTAATACCAGATACCAAAACTACCTGAAAAAAGCAAATGTAAATATTTGAATTGGGGATATCCAGAGAACAAACACCTAATGTTCACTATCTGTTTTTTAAAAAAATGTAAAACCCCATAATCGCCCATGAAGACCTGTTTAACAAACATTTAACTCAGTCTAGAGCTAAAACGTGTACCCTCAAAAGCAGCTATATCCGTCAAATGCCCGGTACCCAAATTGACTTGAAATTATCAGGTATTGATCAGAACCCGATTCGGTTACCTGATGTTTCAGAATGGCCTGGAATGTCTACTTCTGGTCCCAGAATATCAACCTCTTTTCCTGATTCTTTGGTTTTCCTTCCTGATTTACTGATCGGTAACCAGAGAATTGAAAAAACTGATACCGGAAATTACCGACTGTTTGGGTACTCAGGTTCCCGATCAACGATCAACCCATTCGATACCAGAAAGTACTTGAAAATGTGGGTATTACCCATGAGTAGCAAATATTTTACCCGTTCCAGCTCTGATTCAGCCATAATCAGAATGTAAGGAAAATAAGACAATTTAAGAAAATATATTAATCAACCATCAACTTTTAAGGAAATTAGAGGAAAGACCCTTTCTTGAGTTTTGGAGTGGAGCCAACTTAACCTCACTTGAGACAGTCTTCCTTTCTTTCTTAGGCCCTTTTTACAGGGGCAGGGATGGGTGTGCTGCCGCAGTGGGTGGAGGTAGGTGTGTGCTCTTTCCCACGGACACACACCCATCTCCACCCATGAAGCCTCCTCCATTTTGTCGGATGACTCCTTGGGTGGGTGATGATTGGAGATTGGTGTGTGTCAGGAGTGCGCACGCACACACACCCCACCGTCCATGCTGTTCGCATGGACTAACACCCACCCATCGGGTGTACACTGATGCCCCCCTGCACTGCACACCCACCCGTACACCCAGTGGGGAGGGGAAGGGGGTGTTCGTGTAAAAATAATCGCCTTATTCCTCCCCAATCCCTTTGCTAACTCCAGAGTTTGGTTTGACTTCATGTGTTGCTTCAACCTTCTTTCTACTACCATTCCCTCAGCAAAGAAATAACGCAGAGGATGTTCCCTTGATGCAGGGAAATCAGTTGGGGGTGACACTATGCTAATGCCAAATAAATAACAAAATCAAACCCAAACTCGTTAGTGGGTAGGTCACCCAGTCAACCCTTTTAAGACTCTTCCCTGATGCTAAGGGGAAAATATATGAATCAACAGGCAGGACAGGGATCTTGATGCTTGCTGAATGACTCATCTTGGAAGTGAATTGACTTCATTAGCATAGTGTCACCCATCTCCACTCCTTTGTGAGAGGAAATGACTTCCTTTTCCCCTTGTCTCCATGGGCGACCTTCTTGAAAGTTACTCTGGAAGGCCCTCCTGGCTAGTCTTGGAAAGCAGGCATCTCCGCCTGTCTCTCAACTGCCTTTGCTGGAAGGGGGGGTGATAAATGGTTTTGGAAAAGCAGTTAGATGTCTCTGCATGGAGATTTACACTGCTGCTTATTCCTTCCTGCTTAGACTATGATATGGGCTCTTTATTAAAGTGTTCCATTGTGGGGTTTAGACTGTGCCCATCGCTGAGTTTGAGTTCCGGTCTCTGAATTTGGATTTGAGTCTCTTTGGGGGGAGGGAGGGGTGGGATAAAAACACAAGCTCCTAATTGGAAGCAAAATGAATCCTTAAATAAAGGATTGGCAAGCCAAAGAAGGTTCAAGAAGAACATAAAAAATGATAGAACACAGGAACTTAAGAAATGCCATACTGGGACAGACCAATGGTCCATTGAACCCAGCATCCTGTCTCTGACCGTGGCCAAGCTTTGGAGGAGTACCAAACAGGTTATAATAGGTCAATCCATTTCTTGTTCACTCACAGGTCTTTAAAGGAAGAGATTATACTCCCCCCCCCCCCCCCCCCAACCTACTTGGCTCAAATCCATTAATGGACCTACCCTCCAAGAACTTATTCAATCCTTTTTAAAACCCAGTTGGGCTCCTAGCCTTGATCGCATCCTCTGTCAACAAATTCTACAAGAATAACAGAAGGGATGGAAGGAAAGTCCTCCGAGGAGAACTTAAAAGAACTGCAAATGTTTAGACTAGAAATATAGTAAATCAAGGGGAGGAGATTACAGTTTTCAAAGATGCAAAAGGCTATAAGAAAAATGGTGGCCAGCTGTTCTTGCCTCACCAGAGAAGAGAGCAGAGGTAATGGACTTCTACTGATGGAGGAAAAAATTAGACTCACCATGAGTAAGGCTGCTTACACATGAGACAGGAAGGGAACTGCCCTGAGCTGAAATCACGTCAGGAGGAATCACATCAAGTTCTGCTGATGTGCAGCGTCATTTAGTCCATTTCTTCTGTGATTTCAGAAACAGGAGACGGGGCTAGATGTTCAACCCTGTCTCCGGTCACTGAAATCATGGCAGAAATGGGAATAATCACGTCGCAATCGCGCAAACACGAGCGGAACTTCACGTCATCCACGAATGTGGTTTCAGTTCATTTCCTGATTCACCCACCTGCTGCTCCTTCTGGTGGATGCTCAGCTGATCTGGCTTGTTCCCGCGTGGCTTTTCAGAACTGGGTGGGGGGAAACGAAGTGGTCTCTCCTCGCACGCCTGCCTGACTTAGAGGCATTGTATGCATGATCCGTGCACAACCTGCATGTACTCCTCCTTGGGGACTCTGCGGCGCAGCACGCACTTGGATTTTCCAGCTGAAAATTTGGGCCTTGGCAGGCTGGGAGGGGCCTCGTTACTTCCCTCCCCTACTCATAAAAGCTGAGCAGCGGCCAGGAGGAGTACCTGGGAGGGTGAGTCAGCCCAGGGGAGCCCATGGGCGTGGGTAGCCCATCAGGTCATATTCAGTTCTCGAACGTGACCGGGGTCAAGTCGGGCACCCCAGATTCAACTACAGAAGGGCAAAACAAAAATGATCAAGGGCATGGAAGGGCTCCCATATGAGGAGAGGCTTGGTAGGTTGGGGCTCTTCAGCTTAGAGAAGAGACGACTGAGAGGAGATATGATCGAGGTCTATAAAATCATGAGTGGGGTGGAACTAATAAACAAGCAGCAGTTATTTACCCTCTCAGCTAGTACTAGAACTAGGGGATGCTCCATGAAACTATGGGTGGCAAGTTTACAACAAATAAAAGAAGATATTTTTCACTCAGCGTATAATTGGGTTGTGGAATCTACTGCCAGAGGCTGTGGTAAGGGCCAGTATTATAGCTGAGTTTAAAAGAGGTTTGGACAAGTTTCTGGAAGATCGGTCCATTAGCAGCTATTAGCCAGACAGGATCAGGGAACATGACGGGAGCTGGGGGGAAACAACAGGGAATGGATCCCCCATTGTGACCTGTTGGGTGCTTCTCCCAAGCCACCGTGATTGGCCACTGTCAGAGACAGGATGCTGGGCTAGATGGACCATTGGTCTGACCCAGCATGGCACTACTTATGTTCCTATTTTTGTGGGTGCACCTCTAGTTCTGTTCATTCTGCTTTGATATACACCATGACTTTCTCGTATATTGATATTGATATGCAAGCAGCCGTATTCATGGTGAGTCTAATTTTTTCCTCCGTCAGTTTAAGCCCATTACCTCTAGTCTCCTCTCTGGTGAGGCAAGAACAACAGCCCACCATTTTTCTTATAGTAAGGTTTTGCATAATCGTGTCCTCTCCTCCCCTTAATTTACTTTATTTCTAATCTAAATATTTGCAATTCTTTCCAGTTCTGCTCCGAGGTCTTTCCTTCCGTCCCTTGTGTTATTCTTGTAGAATTTGTTGACAGAGGATGCAATCTAGGCTAGGAGCACAACTGGGTTTTAAAAAGGATTTGATCATTTCTTGGAGGATAGGTCATTTAATACCTTTGAGCCAAGTAGGTTGGCGGATGTAATCTCCTGTGAGTGAACAAGCAATGGATTACCCCATAATATTAATATTAATTTGTAGGGATGAGAATTTCCGTTTCGGATAAAACCAAACGTACCCAAAAATGGCCGTTTCGGATTAATCCGAAATTTGGGCTCCCTTTCGGTTTGGGTGCTATCGGATCTTTTGCATTGATTTTTGTCCCGGATTTTTAACATTGCCATTTGTCCCCCATTGAAAAACTGCAATGTTAAAAAACTGCCACAAAAATCAATGCAAACAATCTGATAGCACTGACACCAAAAAAGAACCGAAATTCATGAGAACCGAAACCGAAATTGACCAAAACCAAAATTTGGCCCTGAGTCCCATCCCTATTAATTGGTATAGTGCAAGCAATGTACCTGATGCTTTACAACTGTCTAAGTAGACAGGGTCCCTGCCCCAGGGGCCTTACAATCTTAGAGAGATGAGGGAGGGGAGACAAGGGGTGGGGGCAACAGAGGGAGAGATGAGGATACATTCATGAAGGCATGAGGTTGCCAGGAAACGTGCTTAGCTTAGTTACATGGGGGAGGTGATCTTGGGAAAATCAGGAGGGGGACTAAGGAGTGGGGAGCTAGGGAAGACCTGATGGAAGAGAGTGGTTTTCAGGAGGGTTTTGAAGATTGAGAGGGAGGAAGAGGAGAGAATGTGTTTGGGGGGAGAGTTCCAACCATGGTGGGGGGGGGGGCAAGGGGGACTGGGTAAATACGCTTTGTGGAGCAGGGGAGTCATGAATAGGCGAGGGTGGTAGAAGCAGTGGAGTGGAGATTTTGGGCAGGAGACGAGTGTAGAAAACTAGGAGGGCAAGGCCCTGAATAGCCTTGTAGGTAAAAACAAGAAGCTTGTACTGAATGCTTTCAGACAGGGACTGTACAGCCAGCATCAGCAGCACCAGAAGTTTGCAATTAAGCAGCCTTATTGCAGGAGTCCAGTGGTTACTTAAATCGAGAGCAACAGATTGCTGGGCTGAGGCAGTACAAATTATCCTCCCTAAGAAAGTTCGCCGACTCGGGGACCTGCTAACTTAATCCTTGGTTTTCCAGCTGCCATACTGAAAACTCATGCTGGATTGCTACAGAGAGCCGGCTGTTTGGCTTCCAGCACAACCCATCTCGCCGCGGAGTTGCACCTTCCCTGGAACCATGTGTTTAGCTGAGCCGTCTTGCTAATTTAGGAAGCTGCCCACTTAGATGCTCATTGTGAAGCTGGCACACTTGTCTCAATGGTTATCCAAGAGCGGAAGCATTTAGTGTGTGATAAATGCCCTCTGCTCTGTGGGCTATCCGTGCGATCCGTGGAAAGGGTTAGTAAAATGGCAACCCCTTTAGGGTTTCATGATTTCCGAATCTTTAATATCCTTCTTGATCCCTCGTTCTGTCAGAATATCCTTCCACGTTTTATTTATAGGCAAGAAACCTTTGGAATTACAGTTTAGTTGGAACATTTTGAATTGATTTTTTATAGCCATGGGCCTCAAGGTACATACCCCTCTTGTTCATATTTGTTGTTTATTATTTAATTTATCTTTCTTAGTGCCAAGCCACCTGTTTAAGAGGACCATGAAGCCCCGAGGACGTCTTTTATGAAACACGTTAGCTTACTACATTTTTGGAAAACAAGCTTGGACTTTCTCATAAGGGACTGAATAGGATTTTCTCTTGTTTTGAGGCATTAATGTAGATAGACATGATTGTGTATTTCTTGAGATATATGATATTTCTACCTCTCTTTATAAATTTGTTATTTCTTAATATTGAGATTATATAAGTGTATTTATTTACAAGGCCCTGTTGGTGTGTGTTTTTAGCTACATTTTGCTACCCATGGGTGTTACTCAAAATTCTGGGTAGCCTGTTGAGTGCCCAATCAGTACCCAATCTGCGAACATACCAGTTATTACCATTATTGGGTTACCGATTGTTCATTTGTCAATTGATTTCGGTAATGGAAAACCAAGAATTCGGTAATGGAAACTGAAAACTCAATAACAGAAACCAAAAATTCAGTTGGGTAGAGACCTGGTAGAGATTAGTACCGGATTTTAGTGATTTGGGTAATTTGCTTTTATTTCGGGTACTTCTTTCAGCTCTCTTCTAAACCAATGGGATGGTGACAGAGGTGGGGAAAGAACCTAGGATTCCTTCTTGTCCAGAACCCCACCTTCGAAACCACATTGCCTCCTTGAAGTTAGCCAGGCCCTATGCTTATCCATCTTGTGCTACCCAAACTCAATTGAGTAAGAGAAGTGTGCTCATCATCATCATTTTATTTATATTAATTTTATTATTTTTATATAGCACTTTCCCACCAAATGCCACTCGGGGAGCTTCGCAAAGCAATTCAGTAATAAACAGTAAAATAGTCAATTTAAAAACAATTTTAAAAGGTAGGAGCAAGGGGGAAGAAATAAAATCCAGCAATGGATCCCTTGAAAACACATGGAGAATTAAAGAAAAGTCTTCAGCTGCTTTTTCAGAGTGGAGAATGAGGAGCAAAAATGAATAATTGAAGGGAGTAAATTTCACAGAGCTGAGCCTGCCACAGCAAAAACCCAATACTTGTTGACTTAAAGTGTAGTGATGGGATCCTCCAACACTGGGTGGTATCTGAATGCAGATAACCATCAGGATGAGGTTCCAAGAGGAGGCTTTGTATGGTCAGCCCAATACTAAACCCACATGTATACAATTCTTTGCACACTCTTTGGGCACATCAATTGCATGTACATTGCATGCACCCTTTGCAAGCAGCACATGTGTGGGTATAGGATCAGGCCCTAGTTCAGAGAACTTGGGAATTGGGAGCACTGGGATCAAATTTGGCTTTGATAGTTGCCCTTCTCTAAGCATTTGTTCCTACCCTGCTGACTGATAGTCTAATTCTTTGAGCTTGCATCAGAGTCAATTAAGTTACGCTGAGGCGTGATTCTTATGGTAATTGAGAGCTATTTTCTTTGCAAGGGAAAATATTAAATAACCAGCTCTTGAGTTTGACTCTCCAGTAGCTTGAGGTATTACCGGAAGGGCGGGGGAGATGGAAAAGACTACATGTTTGGTTTAATATACAAATCCAATTTCCAAGGGGTTTTCATTCTGCTCTCAGACAAATACCAGACCTTGGGAGCGGCGGGTGGGATCCCTTTTCCTTCTTGTATCCAAAAATAAATTCCAAATAAAAATAGAAAAATAAAAATATATCCCAGCTAACGAATAAGTTAATTTTGTTTCAGTCCTGAATCAGATATTCAGTAGACTATCTGAAAACACTAGTATTATTTGAGAAGAGTTTACCTCTCAATGGTGTCTGTCACGGATGTTTGGACATGCTCTGCTACTAGCAGGATTGGGCCCTTATTCTTGTCTGGGCCCCAGGTATTAAAGCAGACCTTTTCCCTCCCGCTTGGAAAATTATAATAATATCTGAGAGTCATAAAGAAGTTGGAGGCTGGAAGAGGAAGGGCATGGATCTTTGCGAGGGATCTGACCCATATCCTTGTGTACATGCAATCATTCTCTGCTCCCTTACCCTGAGCTCAGTCTTTTAGTGATGGGGTTTGGAAGGAGATCTAAGGACCCAGATTCAGGAACCGGAAAGGGTCCAAACAAAACCCATCCACACGCTGTATTTGGGCCCGGTGTCTGAGGTTTCCCACCCCTGTATTAAAATGTCAATGGGGCCAATCCCAAGCCCCATGGACCCCACCCGCACACACATAGGCACATTCCATGCATCACAATGTGTCTGCAATGGAGGTTGACGCGCGACTTGGGATTGACCCCAGAGACATTTATTTACCCATCTCATGCTAGAGATACTAAATCTGTGTTCCAATAAACAGTTTAATTTGATGTAGTTGGGCCTTGCTTCCGTTTCAATCCTGGCATGTTCACACAAATGGAGCGCTAAACCAAAGTTACTCAGGATTAGGAAAAGAGGTACGTACTCCTGAAATATCAACAGTACATACTTCCAATTTGTATTTCAAAGTAACTGATTGTGTGAACACTTATCCAGGTGTGAATAGCAACCTCAGTTCAGCGATGATTATGACCCAGCTGGGGCAAAATTAGAGCAGTGCTGTTTCAGTTTACACTGTTCGTCTGACCGCTGCTGAAAGGGTTAGTTACTCTGAACTTATTAAATAATTAGTTCGGTTTAGACTGTTCATCGGAACACTGCCAAAGTGGAGTGGTGATTTTGATTTAATGAAATCAAAGTAGTTGCTTCAGTTGACTTCTGTTCACCGGAATATGACTTTAGTGCTCTTCTCATTAAATGAAGTGTGAAGGCAAGCTGAAACGAGTACCAACAAAAAGGGGTATACTCATTGAATTTCTGGCAGCCTAAAGGGTCTGCAACATTTAGGTTCTAATCGGTATTCAATTAGCACCCAATTCAGGTACCCGATGTCTCGGAATGTTGACCTCTGGTCGTAGAATATTGACTTCCAGTCCCTGAATATCGACTTCTGATGCCGATTTTCCAAGTTTCCAGATCAATTTTGTCTGGTATTCTGTCCTGATTTACCATTTGGTAACTAGAAAATCAGTAGCAGAAATTACCAATTTGGGGGGTATTTGGGTATCTTGTCAGTGATCAGGTTGCCCGCTGGGTTCCTGATGCAGTGCTCGAACATGCAGGTATAATTACCCACAGATACTAAATAAGATTATTTATTTATTTATTTATTTACTTATTTATTTATAATAACATTTGTATGCTGCCCCCTGCTGCTAAAAGCATCTTGGGGGGGCTAACATATTAAAAACAGATTAAAGCAAATATTAAATACAATTAAAATTGAGTAAAAAAAACAATTCAGCCCCCTACCCCTCCCTAACCCACCCCATCTCCATCGGGAAAGGCATGACGGAACAGAAAGATTAACCGTTTCATGTCTAACTTGCTAAGTGTTACCACCAAAAGAGATTGAAAGGTGACCCACCTTGTCCTTTTGGGTTTCAATGGGAAGGGGATCCAGAGTTACAACTGAATAAAGAAGGACTAATCTATCTGGTCAATGCATGTAAGCGTCAATCCTTTGCTAGCATTCCAGAGTCCTGATTTTCCAGAGCTCCTCTGAAAGCGTTGTTATCCCTAGTCCTTTTAGCCTTTCTAGGCAATAGCGGGGGGTGGGGGGAGACCCACATAAGGAGGAATTAATTAAGTATGCTGCAGGCACTGCACTGCTTCCCTCTGTGGGAGCTGGGCTGCTTAGAGCCACAGAACGATCGGGCAATGAAAAATAAAATAAAATAAAATGCTTTAGATTTATGATTCACACTCTCATGTGTTCTCTCAGTGTCGTTCATATGGATTAGGAGTTAAGTTCAAACATTCCCTGTGGAAACTGGGGCCTGCTGACTCAGAACAAACAGCATTAGAAATACAGGTTAAGAAATCCTAAAACTACTTGGGTTCAATTTGAGTTCCTGCTCATGTTCGTGTGTGTGTGTGTGTGTGTGTGTGTGTGTGTGTGTGTGTGTGTGTGTGTGTGTGTGTGTGTGTACACACTCAGTTTTTGACTCTGCTCTCTGCGCCAGCATAAAACCTAGGCTGCTTTTTTTTCAGGATGTTACATTGGGAAATATCCAGTTATACACAGGGATGTTGACAGAATTTACTTTAGTGAGGGTGGGAGGCAAGTTTCATCCCTACTTTTTCTGACCTGAGCGCGGCTCTTTACAAGCACCAGACAATTACAGCATTTGAACAGGGGTGTGGCCATGGCAGAAAGTGGTTGCACCAAAGGGCGTGCCAAACCCCTTTGCAGACATCAGGATGACACATTGGAAATAAGAATGGCGGAGGGGCCATGCGATACCATGCTTTACAAGAAGCAGGACTTCAAACATGGTCCCATCTGCATTTGAAATATTATATTTTGGCAGTGTTCATGCCAGTGCAAGTGGCTTTTATGGTGCCCACAAGCTGGCTTTTGTCAACATTTTCAAGGGCTGTCTTTCTTTTAAAATCCCGGAGGACTACAGGGGCTGGCCCAGGGGGTGAGGCGATCGTTCAGGCTTAGTGTTTATCTAATGCATTTTGGGTGTCTGAGAAAGCACCTCTTTATCAGAGGTACAAAAGCTCCGGCATGTGGCCTTTTTGTGGTCCATTGGCTCCCATCCAATGACCTCTAGATGTTCCCCCATATCTCCATTCAACAGGGCTCATCTACCATCTTCCGTGGTCCACCAGACCACGGAATGCAGATGGAGAGTATGCCCAGGGCATCAACCTCACCCCTGTACGTACGTGGTCATGTGACCTACATAGGGGTTCATATTTCCTCTTTCCACCCCGCAGGACGATCCAGCTTGTGGAGCCCAACAGGGGTGGGAGAGAACATTCTCCACCCCGAGCTAGACAAAAATGAAATCAAACACACGCTTGTCAGGCTGCGTTATTATCTTTGGCTCGTGGTGCCATGCACAGATTGTAAGCCCTCCTCTTTGCTTGGCGTTTTCGCCAACCACCTCCAATAAAAATCTGGCTTTTTATCGTACATTTGCTTCTTGTTATGTGCTGGACAATTTAGACAGCAGATCCAGGTATTGAACACCACATCCTTTTTGCTAACTATCTGAAATTAAAGATAATCATAAGGACATTACAGAGCACATAGAGATTTCCTTTATGATGGTGCTAATGTGACATACCACACTGCACCCCTATCTTATTAACGCACGGTGTCTTGGAATAAATCAGTTAGCGCTGATGCCTATACAGGAGTGTCAGAGCAATAAGATGTGTTCCCTAAGTGATACACAGTAAATATTCCACTCCACCATTGCAGCATCCGGCCTTCTTTAATGTGACATCTCAATAAATCCCTCATGATGACCTGAGTGCACTGCTGATACCATCATTAGAAGTTTCTTGCACGGAATTAAGAAGATTAGACTTACACATACAGACAAAGGATCTGAGCCCAGATCCTTAGCTGGTATAAATTGGCATAGATCAGGGGTGGGTGTCCTTTTCTTTTTTATGGGTCACTTTGAAAATTAGCATGAGCTCTGTGGGATGTAGAGGAGTTGCAGACTGTTAATGGGCAATAGTCAAAATGGAGGAAGAAAGAGGAAGGTCCAAGTCATGGATCTATGGGTGTTTTCACACGAGTCAGGGCCCCACATTGGTCCCCATTGGCTCTGTATTTACCCACCCATGTGAAAGGAAGCCACCGGATGATTTCCCCAGTTGGGGCCGGGGCAGCTCCACAAGGTGTCATCCCCTAAAAGGTGGGTCATGGCTGTGCAGGGTAATCTGGACTGAACCGGGGCAACGAGTTGGCCTGGGGCCACCTCCGCTCTGATGGTGAGACCATGGGGTGGTCCACGTTCTCCACCATAGTGTTGTGGAAGCAACCACAACTCTATGGTGTAGTGGGGGCAGCTCATGGGCAGACCGCAACCTGGGGAACCGCTGGCCCATTCTCTGGGATGATCATAGAGACCATGCAAGGTGGTTATGGGGGGGAAGGGGGCATGGATCAGCTCTGAGATCAGGCTGGCTCCCAGCCTGTGTGTTAACAACCTATGCTATGGATCCATCCCTTCTTTTTGAATGTATGTCCTTGTCTCTACTCCCTTCCTTGGAAACTAGTCTTTCAGTGCTTAAGGCTAGGGACTGGATCTATGGGGCACATCCAGGAACTCTAAAGGGGCTAACTGGAAAACACCAGCTGGCCAAATTTGGCCAGTAGGTGGTAGTTTCCCCACTCCTGTTGTTGATGTTTGGACATTAAGGACCAGGTATTCCATTAGTGGTACTAGGATTCAAAGAAGAAATACTTATTTACAGCAGTCGATGATCTGGTTGATAAACTATATTATGTATGCATACAATGTAACTGAGTTTAAGGGAGCGGTGTGATCCTCTAGCAGTTTAGCAGAGTGCCACTCCAAGTCCCATTTGCCTCAGTGAGCATGAAAACCAGTAGTTGATTTGATACCTGTGGGTAATACGCTCATTTTTGGGGCACCGTTTTGGGTATCCAAATGCCACGTTTGAGTACCCCCAAAATTGAAATTTTGGTTTTCTGGTTTTCAAATACCTGAAATTACGTGGAAATCCAAAAATACCCAATTTTTAAAATGGGATCCAGCACCAGAAGTAAAAATCCTGGGATGAAAACAGTATGTTGGTATTTCAGGTATCTGATCGGACACCATTTCAGGTACCCAAAGTACCCACATTTTAAAAAAATTGAATCAGGTACTACAAATCCGGATGGGTATACTAATTTTGGAGGGTACCCATTTCAGATCTAGCCTTGATGGAAGGCATGTTGTCTCTAAGTAGGGCTGCTAAAGAGCCACTGAAGGGATTTTAAACTTTGATGAACAAATGAAGAAGGATGGTCCATTAGGCAGAGTGGACTTCTAAAACCCTGGCTTTAACTACCTCCTCTATCACAGGTTCCCCATGTCACTTAAGCTCTGTCTGATTATCAACTACATACTCCAGAGTAACCCCACTGAAGGCAATGGGACAACTCCAAAGTAAGTGGATTGAGGATCACGGTCCTGTGAAGTTTTGAGATGTTCAAATCCTACCACAGGGGCGATGTAACTACCTAAGAGAGACGGATAGGAACCATTTAAAGATAATCATGAGCTTTGCTGAATCAGAGCCTAAACGAAGAAGCTAAGACTACATTCAACTCTTAACCCTTCTCAAATCACATTGTCTGGACGGGACCGTAAATCCACAGCAGAAATCTTATCTGCGTTGCTGTGTCAGGATGCACTATTTGCTGCTAGATATTTATTGCAACATTTATAACCATTTTATGGCTTGGTAAATTTGAGGATTTGCTTGTGGCCTATTGTCTGGATTTCCTTGCATTGTTGTTTGGATTTCCCTTCCCCTCTGTGCCTGGGTTGGAACAGCTAAGTGCAACAGAAACATTCATTCTCATTTTTGGTTTTATTTTATTTATTTTTTTAAAAAAACCTTCATTTTCAGGGAGTTTTGTAAATGACTGCTACCATTTTTTTAAACAAAAAATATTGTATTAAAAATATATTTAAAAAAAAATCATTTTGCACAAAATGGCTGCCCAACTTTTCTGCTGATGTGCAACCTTTTTTCCAAAATGGCACCTATGCTGCTAATGCCATATTGGCCCAAGTGGCCATTTTATGCATGCTCAGGTTTTTTTATTTTTACAATGAATATGGATGCTTTTTTATTCGTTTTGGTCTGTTTTCATTACTTTGGACATCCATTTTTGTATTTTAGTTACTAAAATGAATGAAGCTTTGTTTGTTTTAGTAATTAAAATAACAAAAATGAATTGTACACCCCTATCATTCTGTATCTCCATTATTTATTGCTATCTATTTTTTATTATCCCCTTATTGTAATTTAATTTCTTTGCTAATCCTGTTGAGAAATTGCGAGCCTCTATTAATAATCCTGCAAAGCATTATTATTATTATTATTATTAAACATTTATAAAGCGCCAGTAACAACCTGGCGCTGTACAGAACATATAATCAGCTGCGGTCCCTACCTGTGGCTTACAATCTAAAAGACAAGGAGGGGGAGACAAGGAGAGGGGACAGTGGGAGAGACATGGGAGAAGACAAACAAACATTCAGGCGGATGCGAAGTCTCAGGCGCGTGTACTTGGCTTGGTTACAAGGTGGTCGGTAGCAGCAGTCAGCAGAGGAGGGCTGACAGTAAGAGCAAGGGGAAAGACTAGAGGGCATTGGGAAAGGCAGCATGGAAAAGGTGGGTCTTGAGGAGGGATTTGAAGGAGCGGAGGGAGGAGGCGAGGCGGACGTCGGCAGGGAGGGAGTTCCTGTCTATCTAGCATCAGAGCTAGATAGACAGGAGTGGAGAGACCACTATATAAAATATTTTAAATACTATATTATTTTTCAAAGAAAAAAGTGACCTAAAGGAACTGCACCTTCCAGGCCAAATTTTTTTAAGATGCGGAAGACTGATCAGTTTCCCACTGTTCTGAATGTGGTGGTTTAAGTTGCTGGGCCTTTTGGAAAATCTGGCTGGTCATTTCTCAAGGACTGGATCTCTTTTCACTTTGTTGTAGCAGCCGACGTGGAAGTCTTCACAAGACAGGCCATTGCTACCCAGCCTAACCACTTGTGAACGCCGAAGGTAGTTCAGATTGCGACTTGAGTCTCACCGCTTATTCTGCTTCTGAAACGGATACAACCAAAATCCCAAACTTTGTGGACCTCGCATCTTATATAGACCTTGAGTTTAATGATCTTCAGCCCAGCATAAGCTGCACGAAACTCCCAAGTGCCTGGCCCTCATTGGATGTGATTTCAACCAAAGTGGACTAACTTCAGCTAAGCCATAGGGGTGTACATTTTGTTTTTCCTATTATAATAACAAAAGCTAAATAGGGAATTTTTGTTTTCGTTATTGAATAATGAAAATAAAAGAACATAATAACCAAAAACATTTTTGTTGCGGTTATGAATTAATAGGAAAAACCTGAAAAACACATCCTCAGCTGTAACATCTTTATTTGACATCCCATTTTGATGAAACGTGGCATGATTGTACCCCCAATAGAGGGTGTTATGTGTGCCACATGTAACAAAGATTGGATATAGGGATCTAATGTTATAAGCAATTGTAATTTGTTATTTTACAAAAATCTGCATACACATTCCTGGCTGTAATGTCTTTATATCTCATCTGATTTGGATTTAACCTGGAAAAATACACACACACACACACACCCCCAGTATTACTATCTATGCCAAATTTCAGAAGGATTGAATATATGGTCATTATGTTAACAATTTACTTTTAAATGCATTTCTGGCTGTAACGTCTCTGTATTCCATCCATTTTACATCAAATTTGGTAAGATTGTATCTCGGATCTTCAGGATCATCTCTGCCAAACTGTAGAAAGATTTTATAACGGTTCCAAATTTTATAAGCAATTTAATGTTCCCTCTTGATGACTTGTTATTCAGGTAAATAGCACATACAGTGCCATTTAGAGACAGGCATGGCAGGTGGGAGGGGGCTGAATAAGGGAGGTGGAGCAGCCCAAGAGACTGACAGACAAATTCACTGGCCAATTATTGCATGCTTCCAACTTTACAGGAGGACGAATCAGTGGTGGCTTCATGGTGGGCATAGAGGGTAGATATAAGCTGCTGTTCTTTGGGCCTGCTCTTTGTCTGTGGTTAGTTCTGGCTTTGGTCAAAGTGTTTTCTCAGATTTTGCTGGCAGGCTGTGCGCATGTGCGCTACAACTCACTACAAGAGTTCATCTAGCTACATAAATTCAATCCCCATTCACCTGGGGTGCTGCCCAACATCCTCCTGCCCCCTCCTGGGGCGTTCTCTGCAAGTTGACTGACACCCCCATGCACCTGGAGTGCCTGCCCTGACTGAAGCCTGTTCCAAACAGCAGACATGACACATATATCATCTGTTCAATTGGCTTGACATTTCAAAGACACCCGGGCTGGAACAGAGATGTAGTTGCCTCTCTTACTGCATGCTTCCAGCTTTCCAGGACCAATCCTGGGTGGCTCTGAGGTCGGCATAGAAGGGACATAACTAGGACTTCAGACTGCAAGGTAGAGGACAGAAGGAAGCATCCCAGCAATCAGGAGACATGGTTCACACATCCAGGCTGATCAATTGTCATTACAATCACATCCTGCAGCACTGCGACAGAGGACATAAGAGAATCCCTTATTGGCTCTTTCCAAAGCAGATGCTTCCAACTTCCCAGTAAGAAGTCAGGGGATGGGGTTGTGGTGGTCACAGCACAGAATGATATACGGGTGACATTTCTGTTGGCCAATTGGCATCACAAACACATCTTGTACCACAGTGACAAACATAAAAGAATCCCTGGCATAGGCTCATACTCTCCAGATACTGTGTCAGCTTATAATTTTGGGACCGTTTATCAGATCCTTTTGATATTTGACAGAGATGCTGCTAAAGGTCTGAGATAGAAGCCTTCCAAACTTGCTGGAATACAAAGACATTAGAGCCAGAAATGTGTTTAAAAGTAAATTGCTTATAACATCAGGACCCTTTATCCAATTCATCTGAAAGTTCTCAGGAGTAGTACCCTTGGGAAGTGGTATAAGTTTGCCAAGTTTCATCCAATTTGGAATTGAGAAAAAGATATTACATCCAGGAATGTGTACACAGAACTTTGTAAAATAACCAATTTCAACTGCTTTTAAAATTGGATCCCTTTACGCATTAATTCTGGAATTTGTCACACATCATTATCTCTGTTGGGGGTACTATCCTACCACGTTTCATCAAACTCAGATAAAAGATTAAAATGTTACAACTGAACATGTGTTTTCCATTCAAACTAACGAAATATAACAAAAATTATTGACATTTTAATAATAAAAACAAAATTAACAATGAAAACAAAAGAGAGTTACTGTGCATATCCCTACTAATCTGGTGGAGCTGATCCCATGCCCTGTGGATCCTGCATGCAGCTGTGCAGACCTCCATTGTGGGTATGTTGTGCTGTGTGAAACCCGTGTGCATGTACGCATGTGCAGGGGATCTGTGGGGCAATGGATCAGCCCCAATGTGTCCTCCTCTCTGTAACCCTGAATCTTTCAAACCTGGAGTTGGAACAAGTATCAGTTTTCTATCATTTACTTCAATGGGGAAAACCGCAATGTTAAAAATCTGGGTTTTTTTATCCGTGCAAAAAACCCGATACCGCCAATACCGAGAAAAGAACCGAGATATCAGATTCATCCGATGGGCCCATTGTCTGGTACTTTTGGTTCTCAGCAGTACCGAAATTCCCATCCCTACTCCCTGATCCCCTTTTTCTTGTTTCTGCTCCTGCTTTAGTCCTCCCACACTCTCTCTCACTTCTGGTTCCTGGTCTCCTGTTGGTCTCTTCTGAGTGACTTGTTCCCTGTCTTGCTCCCCAAATCCTCAGTCCTAGCCCTGAACCTGATCCTGCACCCTAAAAAACCCATGTCCACGCACCACTAGACCTGAAGTGAGAGCAGGTGCTTTCCGTTGGAAAATACCAATCTTTTGGGAACGAGGAGGAAATCTACTGACATTTTTCATGATGTTCTGCTATTTTCTGCCATCTTGGCATTGGTGGTAGTTTCTTATGATTCCTGGCAATTTCCGGTAATTCCTGGTACTGGTATTACCGACAATACCGGAAATTACCGAAAATGCCGATAATACCAGAAATTACTGTAAAATATCAGGAATTACTGGAAATTATCAAAATGGCAGAAAATCATGGAAAATGCTGGTATATATTTATTCCTCGCATGAGTGAAGACAAAATAACTGTTTCCATTAGACACAGCACTCCAAGAAATGTTTTGTTTCAGCTCCACCCACAACCTGGACTCCCCTCCCTCCACAACTCTTACAGGTTAATTGTAATGTAAGGCTGGCAACCTTACTCCTTAAAGCAATCTTGAGACAGGACAGTCTTGAGGTTCTGCAGTTTACGATAGGCCTTCAAAGCTTCTAATGCAAATAGGGTAAACATCTGAAAAACATGTCTTCGTTTTGAGGTGTGTGTACATGTCACTTTTCTCCATGCCCAACATAAATCTAACAAAAGTTGTCCAGAGAGACTTACGGTTACAGTTTCCAGCTGCTTATCCTAAGTAGCTTGATGCAGCATTGTAATTTTCCTTTAGGTTTTTTTTCCGGTCTGGCTTCTACACCTGGAGGACATAGTCACATTCTACTACTAGAGGCAATACTTTCCACAAACAGATGCTGTAGTATCTAGCGGTCTCGTAATTAACAATTCCCCTCTGCCCCATCCTGATATTGTGGTGGGTGGAGACAGATGCTTTAAAATGCCCATAGCAGCTCAGTTGGCTTTGTTTTATAGAATGATTCAATTATGTTTGATTGTTGACTCCAAAGAATACGTTTAGCACCCTTCAAAGCACCTTGTAAACATGATGGTTCCCTACACTCCCGGCAAGTGGGAGACAACGAAAGAGAATCTGAGCCAGGATTCAAATACCAAGGAGCTCTTGGTCCCCAGTCCTGTTCTCTAACCATTCTCCCAATGTCACAATTACAAGGGCTTGCAAGAGACTTTTAGCAATCTCTCTGCATAAAGCAGAGAGCATCTTTATGGAGGGAAAGAGCATCACAAAATGAGAATGTGTTGCCGTCTCACCTTTTGCTACATGACTCTCATCACGTCCGGAGCTGACACAGATGTCTAGGGCTATACCACTCTGGGACATCATCTGTCCGTCTTCATCAAGGACAGCTGTGTGGTATTAAAAAAAAAATTAGGCTCCTGCAGAGAGAAACTGCATAAGTCAAGTTTGTTGGGAAGAGACCTGCCGGCACGGTTGTTTGTGAAGCTCAGCGTAAATTGCTCATGCCAGAAGCTCTGTTCCATCCTGTTTGCAGAAGCTAGAAATGTAGGGAGGGTAAGAAATGTCCAAAATCAAATATATTTGTGTAGAGCTTAAACAAATAGTAAGAAAACCCCACCAAAACCACAAAATCAGTAATCCCATAAAGCTTACTCTACTTGAAATGAAAACGGTGAGGAGGATATTAACCGATCTCGATTTCTGCTCCATCGGGTATCCATTTTTGGTTATTTTAGATTGGTTTTTTTCTTCAGTTTTTTTTTTTCCCCCCTTTTCCCCTCAGTTCAGTGATTTGGGACTGGGTTTTAGTTGTAATTGCAGTAGTTTTGTTGTATTCCTTCGAGTATTAGCATGATTGGGTATGCCCAAATGACATCAGTACAATATGAATATGTCCAAAAAATGAAGTAATTGAACAAAAAATCCCAAGGTGGACTACCCTGAAAAGCAGATAGGTGGATATCCATTTTGTTTGTGGATATTATTCTGTGTTTGGATGGCTATCTAAATTACAAATAATACCTTCAAGTAATCTAACTGCTATTTGCTTCAGCTGTAGTTTTTTGTATGTGTATTTGTAGAGGGGGAGATCTACAGAAAGGGAAACAGACACAAGTACATGATCTAACTTCATGAGTAGATAGATCTTGAGCTCATCTTGATTTCCACACTTTATTTCCACCCCTCTCTTTTTAACTGTCAGTGTATCATCCATTCAGCAAAATTTGGGTCACGATTCCCTTTTTGCAACATATTATTATTATTAGCAAGCATTTATATAGCGCCAGCAATGTACCTGGCACTTTATAAAGTAATGTAATAGGGTTCAGGGTGCATTGTCCCCAATATGCTGATAATAGTCAGCTGTACCTCTCTTTTTCAACTGACCCAGATCCTGCCGGCTCAGTGCTGTCCAAGTGTTTGGAGGCCATGGCAGATTGGATGCGGCAGAGCAGACTGAAGCTCAATCCCGATAAGATGGAAGTAATGGTGGTGGGTAGGGCGAAGGAGGTGTTGGCTCCCCTGTCCTCCCATAGCCCAGCAGGTTCAGAGTCTGGGAGTGTTGTTGGACTCAGACCTCTGCCTGGATCGACAGGTGGAGGTGGTGACTAAAGCCGCCTTACACCGGTTGTATTTGGTGCAGAGGCTGCGGCCGTTAATTTCCAGACCCGATCTGGCCACCCTCATTCATGCCTTCATCACCTTGAGGCTAGACTACTGCAATGCGCTCTACGTGGGGCTTCCCAGGACGCTGGTCCGGAGGCTTCAGCTAGTGCAGAACACGGCAGCCCGTTTCCTGATGGGGACGGGTTGGCGGGAACATATAACTCCAGTGCTCTGTGTTCTGCACTGGCTGCCTATTGCGTACCGGGCCAGATTCAAGGTGTTGGTTTTGGCCTATAAAGTCCTACACAGTCTTGGTCCCTCATATCTCAGGGACTGCCTCACCCTCCGTGTCTTAAAGCAACCCCTTTGA
>QEPC01008446.1:1629734-1644374 GCA_003113815.1 Sphenodon punctatus | reverse complement strand
GGCCGTGGCACGATCGGCCAGACGCGGCGGCCGCATTGGCCCCGCCGCCCGCCCGTCTCCTCGGAGGGCGGGCGGCGGGGTGCGTGGAGGGGGCGGGGCCGTGCGGCCGCACGTTGCGCCGCGCGGCCCCGGCCCCTCCCACTTTCCCCGCCGGGATCCCCCCGGCACGTCTGTTGGGCCGTGCAGGGGTGACCCCGGCGGGGAACGAAGACGTTGGTTACGGTACGGGGCCAAAGGGCCCCGTAACGTCTGAAAATACCCATTCATGAAGATTCGAGGTCTCAGGTGCACACACTTGGCTTGGTTACATCGAGAATGATGACTGGCTGGTCCATGTGGTGAGGATATGAGTACACAGACCTCAGGCAACAGATCAAGTAGATCCTACAAATCAAGTAGGATACTGCACAGACCTAAACGACATGTTGACCAGAAGCTCAGAGTATGTTCTCATGAACAGCTCCTCTGAGCTTTAACCACCTCCTTGTTCTCACAACCAGGGAGCGCGTGAAAACATGCCCTGGTATTGTTTACTCCTTAACTCCCACACGGTCACACGCAGCATTTTCGGTGCAGAAGTGTTCAAGCTGAAATTTCGAGTTTGACTCTTGGATCTTGTCCAGCCCAAACGTGGGACCTTGTCTCTTTTGCGGCCAACCTACCCCTGCTCCTTGTGGATTGTTGGTCATGGCAGGCTAGAGTTCCTAGTTTTCTATTCCCCCAAATTGGACATTCTCCGGGGGGGGCACCTAAATTTTCGAAATAAAAATTCCAAAATCTGTGTTTTGCCCTGTTACAGGGCGGAGGTCTGCCAGTGATAAGTTCTCACAGGATTAGGGCCCAAGCAGCAGTCTTATTCAGGGAATTAACTCAGTTGTTTAATTTATTTACATTGTCCTCCACCATGCGTTATTCCAGGTAGCCCCCTGTCTGCCAACAGGCTCTCAGCCTGGGCTTTGCTTCCCCAGCAAGCCCCTTAGCAACTTACAATCAGTACAGGCCCCCAGCTTTCCAGCTCGGGCTATTTCAGCCTATATCCCCAGCCTTTGGGGGAGGTTGTTAGGAAGTTTGGCATACGGTGTCATCAATATGCTGATTATTATTATAAACATGTATATAGCACCAGCAATGTACTTGGTGCTTTACAGAGAATAAGATAGACATGGTCCCTGCCCGAGGGCTTACAATCTAAAGACAGGAAAGGGGGAACAGAGGGAGAGACAAGGGATGCAGCAATCATGAGGATGCAAGAACTCAGGTACACGTTCTTGGCTTGGTTACAGTACATTGGGAGTTTGCAGATAACAGGTGGGGGAATAATCCTGGGTGGAGATGATTAGCAGGAGTTAGGAAGGGCAGAGCGGAAGAGGTGGGTTTTGAGGAGGGATTTGAAGATACGAAGGAAGGGGGCAAGGCAGATGTGAGCAGGGAGGGAGTTCCAGGCGTGCGGGGCAGCGAGGGAAAAGGGACAAAGGCGGTTGGGGGAGCAGGGTGAGGGAGGGGATGGAAGAGGAGTGGAGTGCTTGAGCAGGGGTTCGGAGGGAGATCAGGGCAGAGCGGAGGGGCAAGGTTGTGAAGGGCTTTGTAGGTGAAGATAAATAAATAAATAAGATGAGGAACTTGTGCAGAATATGCTCAGGAAGGGTGAGGGCGAACCGCCTTAAATTAAATCCTGAAAAGACGGAGGTGATGGTGGTGGGGAAGGTCAGGGAAGTGGTGGCCCCCATCATTGATGAGGTCCATCCTGCCCTGGTATCTCAGGTTCGGAGTTTTTGGGTGTTCCTGGACCCACAGCTCTGCCTGGGGCCAGTGGTGCCTGGGGCCAGTGGTGGCTGTGGCAAAGGGGGCATTTACCAGTTACATCTGGTACGTTGGCTTCAGCCGTATCTCTTGGACTCTGCTCTGGTCACGATCGTCCATGCTTTTATTACCTCAAGACTGGACTACTGTAACGCACTCTATGTGGGGCTGCCCTTGGTGCCAATTCGGAGACTGCAGCTGGTGCAGAACACGGCAGCTCGTCTCCTAACGGGGATGGGCTGTCACGAGCACATTACATCGGTGCTTTGCTCTCTGCACTGGCTGCTGATAGTCTTCCGGGCCCAATTCAAGGTGTTGGTGTCGACCTTTAAAGCCCTAAACAGCCTGGGCTCCGGCTCTTTCCGGGACCACTTCACCCTCCAGATCCTGGATCAGCCCCTGCGGTCAGCCAGGGGTGCCTTCCTTGAGGTCTCCCGGGTTTCTCAAGTATCGACCTTGCGGAGGGCATTCTCTGTGACCGCACCATGGCTGTGGAACTCCCTGCCACCGAAGGTCCGCTTGGCCACCGACCTCCCCTCTTTTCATAGACAATATAAGACCTGGCTGTTCTGCCATGCCTTTCCTGAGGGAGATGGGCTGGGTGGGTTGGGTTAGAGAGGGGTAGGGGGTAACCTGTTTTTATTGTGGGCTTTTAATTGTATTGTTCTTGTTTATTTTAATCTGTTTCTAACATCATGTTAGCCTCCCCAAGATGCTTTTAGCAGGAGGGGGCGGCATACAGATTGTATATTAAATATATAAATCTCACAATTTCCCCTTTTCAGAGGAGTTTACCACCAAGCTCCTTCTCCATGAACAGCCCAGGACCCAACTGCCTCTCTAGCTCTGCTGCTTCCCTTTTGTATCCTGAGCCACGCCCCAAACACAGTCACTTCCTATCAGGGCCATTTTGTATTTGACCAGCGGCCATTTTGGCTCCCCTTCAGGATACAGCAGCCTCTTGTGGTACTTCCCTGCCACATGGCGATTAAAATTAGGAAGTGTTTATTGCAAATTATTCATTTTTGTGACAATTTGATGCACTGGTTGCCACTGCCACTCAAATAACAAAATAAACCAATATTCCACACCAGCCAACCCTAGGACAGAGCCCAAGTCTTTCCCTCTGCAGGAGGGGGAGGTGAGTTCCGCTCCAACCCCCTCCTCCCTGCCAGACCCACCACAGACCCCAACCCTCACCAAAAGCCAGATGTGACTGCATTCTTGTGCCAAATCTCTTCACAAGCAGGCACACACAGGGACCTCCACGGAGCTTCCACCTTTAAATTTCTGCTGCTGCCGCCAATGAGTTTTTGCAGGAAGAAATTTTCCAGAAAAACCAGAAATTCCACTTTTTTCTCTGGGAAAATGTGAATTCTGTGTTTTCTCTGGTTTTCTCTGCTAAATGGAAAATCAGGAACCCTAGTCATGAGGAAGTGACAGAGCACTGTAAAGGGGACAACATAGTAAGTGGACCCAATGCATCCTGAACTCTTGCAAGTTAGTTCAAAGTTTCACTCGGCTCTTATTCAAAACATTACGTCTGTTCCTGTCAGTGTCAGGCTGGCCCCCAGATATTTATTCTGGGGTTTTAGTGAACCGTGATACCTGAATACTCCTCTCCCCCCCCCCCCTCCCATTGGTCATTTCTGATTTTTTCAAGGACTGCTTTGGGTACTTGATGGGGTACTACCCAATTACCAATTGGGTGCCCAGGTCCCCCACCCATTGGTCATTTCTGATACAGATTTTTCAATTTGCCAGTTACCAATCAGTAAATCAGAATGGAAAACCAAAAAATCAGGATGGTAAACAGAAAAGCTGTGACTGGAAGTCGACATTTCAGGATTGGAAGTTGACATTCTGGCGCATTTCGGGACACCAGGTACCCAAATCAAGTCAAAATCAGGTACAGATTCATAACCACATTTTTTAGTTGATTCGGGTATTGAAAATTTGATGGGTGTGCCCATGTATGCAGGTTTCAACTCTACTGGGGACTCTGCATGAAAACTCAGAATTTCTAGATCAAATCTGGAGTGGTAGCCACCACATTATCAATACCATTGTGAAGAACCAATGGCTACAGGGCAAAAGCCCCAGAGAAGAGTGAAGTTAGCGTTCTTATCATGGACTCCGGAAAAGAATGTCTTTGATTTCCTTCTTCACAACATCCAATGTGTGGCTGGACCATACTGAACCAGAACCAGATGCAGCTCTAAGTTTGGAGGGTTCTGCTGTTTCCCTGGCTTAGATTGGAGAGAGTGAGTGAGGCAGAGATGCTAGGCCAGTGCTTGGGATTTTATGACGGCGAGTAAATCAGGTCTGTCTGTACTTGACCAAGGTTGAAACCCACAGTGCTGCATGGTAATTAGATTTTTAAAAGATTTTTTCCCCCTCTGGTTTATTTATATAGCTGTAATTACCTCCAGCACACAGTCAGACTGACTGCTTGTCTTTCACGACCACACTTTTACCCTTTCCTTGACTGCCCTGCGCTTCTGTGGTTAATATAGATATTCATTCATTATAGCCCGGCCTCTGTTCTGCCACTGATCGCACGCCGGCACAGCAGGGAGCACAAGGTTGCCTGCAGCCCGTCTTAAAGTGTAAGTGGAGGTTACGAGAGGAGACGAGAGAGTCCTTAATGGCTACAATTCAAACTGTGAGAAGGCCACCATCAGAGAGAGAGAGAGAGACCATCACTGCCCTGTTCCCCACACTGCTATGTGGCCTTCTGGGCTTGTATTCATTTCCAAAGTGGCTCCATGGGAGGGAAAAGGTTCTCCACCCCTGATCTAGGGATTGTGGTTGATCACTGTATGTATGTCTATTTATTTATTTGATTTATTTGATCTCTTGGCTGTCCCCTCCTGCTACAGCAGCTTGGGGTGGCTCACAACATAATTAGAACATATCAAAATATAATAATATAATTCATAAATAAATAACATAATACAAAACCCAGTATAAAATCAATAAAGAAGGCAACTCGTAGGTAGAGCCAGAAAAAGAAGACCAAAAACCACCTCACCCCCCCCCCCCAACACCTCCACCTATCTCCCTTACGAAAAGCCTGGTGGAACAGCCGGGTCTTACACTGTCTTCAGAAAGAGGGGAGGGCTGGGACCAGGTGGACCTCCATCGGGAGAGAGTTCCACAGCCGTGGTGCAGCCATCGTCGCCACCCGGGGGACTCCGAGGGAGGCGTCCCCGGCCGATGGCAGGGGCCGATCCAGGACCCAAGAGGTGATGTGATCCTGCAGATAAGAGTGTCCTAGACTGTTTAGAGGTTTATAGGTCAAACCCAACACCTGGAATCGGGCCTGGAAGACTATAGGCTGTCAGCGCAAAGAATGGAGCACTGGTGTTCACAGCGACTTATCCCCATAAGGATACTGGCCGCTGCATTTTACACCAGCTGCAGTCTCCAAACCATCACCAAAGGTAGTCCCACGTAGAGTACATTGCAATAATCCAGTCTTGAGGTGATGAAAGCATGGATGATGGTGGCTAGATCAGCGTTGAGACATATGGCCAAAGCCGTTGCACCAGATGTAATTGGTGAAATTCTCCCTTCACCACAGCCACCACCTATAGCAGCGTAGCGTTCTGGAGAGGGGATCTTAGCTCTTACGGTGTCCTCTCAGCTCTGGGGACGTCCTCGCCCTCAGCCCTAGCTGTCAAATTGGGGTAATTAGCACCCAGCCAATGAGTAGTACCGTGCTCCACACCGGCCTCTTCCTGAGGTGTCCATTTCTCACTGTTGTTTCTTCTAGGAGTTCTCCTTCCAGGGAAGATGGTCCAGGCTGCTCCTGGGCTGTGCTCACCAGAGTCCTAGGCAACTAGGACTTCACCCTCAAAATCTCCCCAGCCCAAAGCCTACAGTCCCTTGGCTCCCCAGCATGCCGGTTAGCCGTACCACCTGGAGTCCTCACCCTGCCCTGGGTCACTCTGGAGAGCTGCAACCTGGCCCTTGTGCCTTGAGGGTTCCTAGGCTCCCAGGCTACTCTAGTCTGCACACCCTTGCAACTGGGCCTTTGGGTTCCTGGTATGGTAGGTGTTACTCCCAAGGTTGCCCTATCCAGGCCCCACATTCTCTTGGATTCCCCAGCGTGCCAGCTAGGCTCTCCCTCCTGGAGTCCTAGCCCTGCCCTGGGTCACACCAGGGACCTGCAGCCCCAGCCCCAGCTCCAACCCCCAGGTACCTACCAATTGTCCCCTCTGAGGCCACATTCACACTTGATGCGATACGGCGGCGACAAGACCAGCGAGGAAACATTCGGCAGCGGGGAGGAGCCTGATTCCAGAATTAGCTCCCGTGCGGATGGGCTTCTGCCACGACTTGCCCCGCACATATCAGGGTGCAAGATCCTGCCCTGACATGTGCGAGGGAAGCCACAGCAGATCCCTGTTCATACCGGCTCTACTTCCGCCATCAGGCTCCTCCCCACTGCCATGTCTTTCTCTGCCGTCACCGCCACCACCGGGGTGAATGTGGCCTCAGACTCTCAGCAGCAGATCTCTCTTTCTAAGCCTTCCACTCCTGGGCTATCTAGTTCACCAGCAGGGCTTCTCTCTCAGCCTCTACTGCTCACTCCACATACAGCTCAGAGCCTTCTTCTCGGGCTTCACTGGCCAGGCACAGTCTTGACGCCAGCTTAGATCAGAGGCAGAAGAGCTCTTGGGAGACAGCGTTCCCCCTCCTGTCTCCCGCTACATCTTCCATTCTTCCCGCTCAGGACTCAGCTTCCTGAGCTCCAGACTGGTGGCCCTGCCATCCCAACTGGCCCCAATCAACCCTGTTGCTAGCCCAGCCACTGGTGTTACTCGGCATTGATAAAGACCCAGGCTCCCGACTAGCCTGTCCTACTACAATCACAAACCAAACATGAGTCAGCAGCATAAGAAGTGCCAGACTGGGTCAGACCAATGGTCCATCGAGCCCAGCATCCTGTCTCCAACAGTGTCCAATCTCGGTTGCTTGAAGTCCCCAACAGGTCATTATGGGGCGATCCACTCCCTGTTTTTCACTCCCACCTCCCGCCAGTAAGAGGTGACCTTCCCCAAACCTAACTGAGTAATAGCAGCTAATGGACCAATCCTCCGGAAACCTGTCCAATCCTTTCTTAAACCCAGTTATACGACTGGCCTTGACCACGTCCTCTGGCAACAAATTTCACAACTTAATGGTGTGTTGAGTGAAAAAAATACTATATTTTATTTGTTTTAAATCTGCTACCTGTTAGTTTCATGGAGTGTTCCCTAGTCCTAATACTATTTGAGAGGGTAAATAGCCATTCCGTATTAACATGTTCCACACCACTCATGATTTTATAAATTTCTACCATATCCTCTCTCAGTTGTCTCTTCTCCAAGCTGAAGAGCCCCAACCTATCCAGCCTCTCCTCATAGGGGAGCCGTTCCATACCCCTTATCATTTTTGTTTCCCTCCTCTGTACCTTTTCTGTTTCAACAATATCTTTTTTGAGATGGGGTGACCAGAACTGCACGCAACATTCAAGGTGCGGCTGCACCATAGACTTATATAGTGGCATTATGATATTTTCAGTTTTATTCTTTATCCCTTTTTGAATAATTCCTAACACTCTGTGTGCTTTTTTGATGGCCGCTACACACTGAGCTGAGGATTTCAATGTGTTGTCCACAATGACTCCGAGGTCCTTTTCCTGAGTGGAAACTCCTAATTTAGAACCCAGTATTGGGTGTTTTCAGACATGATGCTAACCCCAGTTTAACCACACTTGAACATTTCTTATGGTTGTTGCAGGGCTGTATTGTAGGGATGGGTGAACGCGGTTCAGAAGTTCCGAGTTCGGACCAAGCTCGACCAGTTCAGTTGACCGAATCGAACTTCTGAACTGAACTCGATTTTCAAACCGAACCAAACCGAATTTCCGAACTCGGTTCTGTTTGCCCATCCCTATAAGATAATATTCCATTTAGTTCAATGGGGTTTGAATTTCCGAACTCTGTTTCGAAGTTTGGAGTTCGGATCGAACTCGAATAGTTTGTTTGACTGAACCAAACTTCCGAACCGAACTCGATTTTCGAACCGAACCGTATTTCCAAACTCAGTTCTGTTCGCCCATCCCTACTGTATTGGTGCCCTATGCAGCCCTGCAACATGTATAAGAAATGTTAAAGTGTGGTTAAACTGGGGTTAGCATCATGTCTGAAAACACCCATTGTGTACATAAAGTTTGGATTGTTTTTCCCTCTGTGCATCATTTTTCATCTGCCATTTAGATGTCCAGTCACCCAGTCTCACAGCTTGATGTGGCATCAAAAAAGGCTAATGGCACTCTTGGCTCGCATTAGCAGACATCTTGTTTCCAAGTCCAAGATGTACTCCTCCCTTTATTGTTCACTAGGGAGACCTTACCTGGAATATTGTTTTCAAGGTGGGGCTCCTCATTTTAAAAAAGACATTCACGCATTGGAGTGGGTTCGGAGGAGGACAATAAATATGGTAAAGGGTCTGGAAGGTAAGTACAGTGAGGAAAGGTTATAGGAATTGGGTAGGTTTAGTCTAGTAAAGAGAAGATTAAGGGGAGATATGATAGTTGAAGACCGCTATCTTAAAAGGCTACCACTGAGAAGATGGCAAGGAAGGAACTGCTCTGCATTGCCACACAGGGTAAGAGTAAGACCTAGAAGGAATGGCTGCATTAAAGGAAGTGATTTTAACATGCTAACTAGTCTTTAGGAAGGCATAGCATTTCCTTTAATTAATATGGTCTAGCCTGTCTGCATAACAGAACCGTACCCTTTAACACAGTGGTGGGGAACCTCAGGCCAGTGGCCCAGTCTGACTAATGGTTTTATTTATTTATTTATTTATTTATTTATTTATTTATTTATCAATCAATTAATTCATTCATTAATTTACTTTAATATTTTCCCCCCAGTTCCAATTCCTGCATCCCTTTGATCCAGTCTCTCCTCTCCCACACTGAAAGAGTGAGCTGGGACAACGGGAGCGGCCGTGAGGATGTGCATTCAAAGACAGAGATGGCACCATTCACTTATGGAATTTGTTTCCAGAGGATGTGGTCAAAGCCAAGAGCAGGACTGGGTTTTAAAAAGGGTTGAATAAGTTCTTGGAGGGTCGGCCCATTAACGGTTACTCACCAGGTAGGTTTGTGGGGAGCTGGGGGTGAATGGATCATTCCATTATGACCTGTTTGTCTGATTGGACAGGAGTGGCCACTGTCAGAGACAGGATCCTGGTCTTAAAAGACCATTGGTCTGAGCCAGTATGGCACTTCTTTTGTTCTTATGATGGATCTATGGCATAGATTCATAGTCTGGACTCTCCACCTCCATCCCCCCTCCTGAAATACCCTTTAAGCACCTTTGCTCCCCCTCCACCCACCCAATTCCTTTCTGGCCTTAGGAGCTTTCAAAGTGGCATACAGGAGGGATTCCCGTAACCAAGCCAAGTACGTGCACTTGAGACCTCGCATCTTCATGAATGTTAGACCCCTTGTCTCTCCCTCTGTTCCCCTTCCTGTGTCTCTCCCCCAGCTCCTGTCTCTCAGATTGTAAGCCCTAGGGGCAGGGACCCTGTCTATTTTATTATTTTGTAAAGTGCCAGGTACACTGCTGGCGCTATATAAATGTTTGTTAATAATAATAATAATAATAATTCCCCTCCCGCCTCCCCCGTCCCTGCATGATTAAAGGAGTGACTTTAATGTGCCTGGTTATCCTTTTGCAGGATACATTTCCTATAACTAATTCACATGGATTAATCTCTCTATATAATAGGATCACACCTAGCGCTGAAATGAGTACCCACAAAAGTGTGTATATACCCATCGAAATTGCAGTGCTCGACCTGACTTAGTAACATTGGCTACCGAGTTACTCATTTACCATTTTCCATCCCAATTTTCTGACTTCCGATACCGATTTTCTAACTTCTAACCCAATTCCTGTACTGATTTACCCTTTTAGCAATCAGTAAAATGGTAAATTGCTACTTGGGTAATCAGAATGGGTGCCAGACTCAGTACTTGGGTCTCAATCGGGCACCTGATAGAGTACTCAAAAATGCAGGTTTTGCTTGTGGGTAACAAATATGCCACCCATTTAATCTCTAATCACACCATTTAACACCACATTTACCCCATGCATGAATATACCTTTAAGGTCTTGTTTGGTCTAGAAGTGAAATATGTCTATTTGTTTCCGGATGGGACTGAAATACAGAGTGTCCGGGTGACTTCCGTGAGCTGAGTTGGAAGTGGTGATACGAGAGCAAGTGCTCCCATTCCGCAGGGAAATAATGACCTTTCGGGAATGCTTGCGAGTGTTCATCAGCACTTCGTAAGTCTCTGATGATTCCATGATTCTGCCATTGTGTATATCAGCGCCTGTAATTTTTTGTCATGTCCTATCAATTTCATCACTTTCATAATTTTTGTCACTTTTCAGGACTTTTACAACACTTTTATGGCACTTTTGTGGCAATTTCCCCAGCACTTAGCCCTCACTTTTTCATCTCAACAGCCCTGAGTGCATGTGTGCAAGGTGCACATGGGGCTTCAGATCGGCCCTGTAGCAACTCTGTCCAACTCGCGGAAAATAATAACAAATGGAGGAAAAACTGGTCGGTTTCTGCCTCACACATATGACCCGTTTCCAGTAGAAACTGTGTTCGCTATGACTTGTCATTTCAGCTCCTATCTATAGGGAAGCTGTGGAAAGAAAAGTGGGGACTGGAACCCACACCTACAAAATTTCCATACTAACTCCCTAACTCCGGAGCCAATCTCCTTGGAAAAGCATGGGGTATACTGTGGTGTACCACCTCTCTGAGTCATGGCCCTTGCGATGCAATGCCATGGGAGGAAACTGAATATTAGAGAGGAAAGCAATGCCCCTCTCTGCTCAGAGCAGTGAAATTTAGTGAAAGCCTAAGCTGAATTTATTGCTGCAGGCTGGGGTGAGCTAAATGCCACTTTATGGACTCTTCCATTTATTAACTAGCCACGTTCTTTTCTTTTGGGTCGTCCGGCAACACTTTAATATCCCTTGGTTATCTCACTGAGAGGAGACTCCTATTTGTTTTCCTGGCTGTATTGGCAAGGTATGGTTCCTGTGGCTAGGTAGCCCAACAGATTTGGGGTTTACGAATCCTCCTCTCTCACCCCCCCCCCCCCCGCATGGATGCTGGTTAGCAGAGCTGAAGCAGGTACCTGAGAAAAATGGGTAAACCTATCAAAACTGCATTGCTTCAACCCAAAATGCTGGTTTGGGAAATAACCAGTATCTCTGGGTTGCATCCACCAACCACCTTGGCTAGTAGTCATTTATGGATCTATCATTATAGTGCTCATGTTCCTCTTGATCCCAGTGTCAATCTCAGGTGATCTATCAAAACTACTCCTGCTGCCTCTGGTGGTCCAGCCATGGACTCCTCCTGTTTGTTCCCAGGTTTAGGTAGGGGTGAAACGAGAAGAGATTTCCGTTCTCACGATCATGCATGAGTTTCTCGCAACCCCGGCTGGATCTCACATGCTCTTACAAGGGTTCTTGAAAATCTTCTGAGATTCTTGAGAAACCTCAAACATGCGCAAAATGACCACCACGGACTCCCAGCAGCCATTTTTCACACGTGCAGAGCTTTTTTTTGAGGTTTCTCGAAAATCTCACGAGAGTTTGAGATCTCACACGAGAGAGTGAAACCCTAAAAATGTTGTGCACACATGCAAAATGGGTTCCGGGGGCCATGCGTGTGCAAAATGGTGCATTTTGCCATGGCCATTTGGTGTATCTGCGGATCTGATTTTCAACCGCACAAGAATCTCATGAGAATAAGTTGAGAATCGGCCAATGCTTGACTTGTTTTCATTCTGGAAAATCTCAGCAAGAACCTGGTTCTCAGAGATTTTTGAGAATTGTGAGGCTGAGTTTCAGCCTTAGCTTTAGTGTACCTAAGCAACAGGTCTCTGGATTGGAGAGGAGCACTTCACTCAGAGAGAGCCTTTTCTACCACAGCAGAGGTGCTATTCTAGCTCCTCTTCTCCCTGGATATATTCCTTAGGGTGTGGTTCTTGCTCACCTCTTCAGAGGCGTGGTCTCCAAAGGGCTGGTCCCTCTTCTCAGTCCATGGTCTACTGGAGTTTAGCTTGTGATGATTCACCAGTAGATCAAGATTTCCCTCTTGGCCATCCCTAGTCTAAAAACATATTGAATCTCTTTTTAAAAACCTGGTTATGCTGTTGGCCTTCACAACATTTTTACAGGTCTCCCCAATCATTCACCAGAGGCAGGAAGGACTGCTGTGTAGAAGGGTGTTTACTAGGGGTGCAGCAGGTAGCTCATTAGCTGTCTGCAGGTAATACCTGGATATTCGGACACCCCTACCGGGCCCTATTGGGTGCCCGGTATCTGAAAATGGGGGAATTACCAGGGCTTTTGGGGATGCCCTGGGAAACCAATTCTGGCACCCGCAGGCTGACTCACCGCCTGACTGCTGCTGTTTTCTCCGGCCCCACTCACTGCTCCTCCCCAGTCTGGCATTTTTGAGGGTGGGGAGGGGAAATGAGATCACTTCTGGCATGTGCTTTGCATGCACGCACGCGCACACACACACACACACACACACACACACACACACACACACACAGTGTGTGTCCTTATGGCCCACACTGGGAGAGGCCTCTTCACTTCTCACTCCCTTATCAGAAAGGGAAGGAAGACCCCGGCTCAGCTGAGCAGTGACCTGGACCAGGACTGGAGGAGAAGCAGCAGTCGTCGGGCAGTGGTCAGCCCAAGGAGCTGTAGGTAGTCCATCAGGTTGCATTCAGGCAACGGTTGGTGCCCTCATGCGACGGGGGTGAGTCAGCCACCCCAGATTTGACTGGGTGCCCAACTTGGCGACTGTCCGACTGCAGCTCTCGTGTTTCCATTAAAAGAAAATCTGTGCGGCTTCTAAGGGATGGTGCAGGAGAAAGATGAAAATCTTACCTTTGCATGCCAGGACTCGTATTGCTTTGCCCCACTCTTCTCATCCCTAAAGTCCTATTTCACCATGAACAATCAGGCAGAGACTTAGAAGCCTATGTAGCCCTTGAGAGTTGACACAGTAACCTCCTCTAGTTCTGTGGTGGTGGTGTGGCAACTAGGTTAATAAGCCTGCTACTTTACAGAGCTAATGGATCCCAGTCTTCCAGCTTAGAGGTTAGAAGCTCATGCATATGGAGTTAGAAACACCTCCGCCCCCAGTTCCATTTCCCAACTGCTGACAAACCTACCCAGGGTGCAAGTTGGCAAGTGGTGGCCCGGACGGGGATGGGTGAACCTGTGAAGTTCAGAGGCATGCTTCCTTGGCCAGAGGGAGAGTGTAGCCTCAGAAGGGAGTAGTGACAAACAGCTGAGGTTTATGAGCCTACTATTCTATCAAACTAACAGAGCCAGGTCTTTTTGCTTAGAGGGTAGAGTCTGATGCAGATGGAGTGAGAGGTCCCTAGTTCAGTTCTTGCTCATGGCAACTCTGCCTTGGGGTGTCAGTTTATACCTGGATGAGGAAGAAGTGGAGTGAAAAAAGAGCCCAGCAAGAGTTGCTTGAAGGTTTACAGAAGGGAAACTGAGGCAACGTTAACCTATGTAACCTGCCCCGTGTCACTCGGAAAGTCTGTTGTGCACACATGCAAACTGGGACAGAGTGCACTTAGGATCCAGGC
This sequence comes from Sphenodon punctatus, assembly GCA_003113815.1. Lineage (NCBI taxonomy): Eukaryota > Metazoa > Chordata > Lepidosauria > Sphenodontia > Sphenodontidae > Sphenodon > Sphenodon punctatus. The sequence continues at coordinate 1,630,858 of QEPC01008446.1, read as the reverse complement.
CATTCATTCATTCATTCATTCATTCATTCATTCATTTTCTTCCCCGCCCTTCCTCAAAGGCTGGGACCCAAAGCACTGGATCATCGTCCTTTTACAATCAGATTATGCCAATCTACTCCTACCAGCGTGCTACGGAAAGAAAGAGGGTCATTACCGAACCAGCCCATAATGAAGTAGGCAATCAGTCCCTATCCAGTGTCACTGAAGAGATAAGATGTCGGACTTGGACCTTAGTAGACCAACATTCAAATGCCACGTTAGCCATAGGGGGTGTGCCATTAGGTTTTTCTTCCCTTTTATTTACCAAAATGAATGGCGCCCCATTCGTTTTAGTAAATAAAGATAAAAAACCAGATGATTAAGCAAACAGTTGTCCTTTGTCTTCATCCGTTTTCATTTTTAAAATAAAATAAAAATATATATAAAAAAATATCTCTGCATGCGCAAAATGGCCGCCGCAGCTTTTCGCACATGTGCATTCTTTTCCAAAATGGTGCCGACGCTGCTGGCACCATTTTGGAAATGAGCCACATGTGCGTAGAATGGCCCCAGCAGCCTTTTCCACGCACAGTGATTTTTTGGTTTTATTTTCTTTTATTATTTTTTTCAACAACAACAACAAAATAATAAAAAGAAAACCAATGGATTATTTACGAAAACAAAGAGGGGTTTTTTTGTAAAGAAAAATGAAAACGAAAATGAAAATGAACGAGGTGCCTTCTGCACACCTCTCATGAACTTTCTGGGTTGAACTGGGCCACCCGCTCTCTCAGCCTCAGTTCCTGTGAGGGTTGGGGAGGAACCCTCACGGGGAAGGGGAAGGGGAGCTGCGACAGACCGGCAGGGTCCCTGCGAAGGGGTGGAGTGAACGCACACGTAACCCAGAGTCCCTGGGTAATCCCCACGAAGGAGCAGCAACGCCTGAAAAATGCCTCTCAGGGTGTTATAGGGTGGTTGTGGAAGGTCTAGCCATTCCCCACCTAACTCATCATAGAGGCGAGGCAAGCCAACTCCCAACCGGGGAGGACCGTTTTGGGGCACCAGAACCAGACACCCAGGGCCCAGGACTAAGGACAAACAGTGGGGACAGTGTGGGGAGGACCCGTGCGCAATACCCAGGAAGG
>QEPC01008446.1:1596247-1629302 GCA_003113815.1 Sphenodon punctatus | reverse complement strand
CACACACACACACACACACACACACACACACACAGTGTGTGTCCTTATGGCCCACACTGGGAGAGGCCTCTTCACTTCTCACTCCCTTATCAGAAAGGGAAGGAAGACCCCGGCTCAGCTGAGCAGTGACCTGGACCAGGACTGGAGGAGAAGCAGCAGTCGTCGGGCAGTGGTCAGCCCAAGGAGCTGTAGGTAGTCCATCAGGTTGCATTCAGGCAACGGTTGGTGCCCTCATGCGACGGGGGTGAGTCAGCCACCCCAGATTTGACTGGGTGCCCAACTTGGCGACTGTCCGACTGCAGCTCTCGTGTTTCCATTAAAAGAAAATCTGTGCGGCTTCTAAGGGATGGTGCAGGAGAAAGATGAAAATCTTACCTTTGCATGCCAGGACTCGTATTGCTTTGCCCCACTCTTCTCATCCCTAAAGTCCTATTTCACCATGAACAATCAGGCAGAGACTTAGAAGCCTATGTAGCCCTTGAGAGTTGACACAGTAACCTCCTCTAGTTCTGTGGTGGTGGTGTGGCAACTAGGTTAATAAGCCTGCTACTTTACAGAGCTAATGGATCCCAGTCTTCCAGCTTAGAGGTTAGAAGCTCATGCATATGGAGTTAGAAACACCTCCGCCCCCAGTTCCATTTCCCAACTGCTGACAAACCTACCCAGGGTGCAAGTTGGCAAGTGGTGGCCCGGACGGGGATGGGTGAACCTGTGAAGTTCAGAGGCATGCTTCCTTGGCCAGAGGGAGAGTGTAGCCTCAGAAGGGAGTAGTGACAAACAGCTGAGGTTTATGAGCCTACTATTCTATCAAACTAACAGAGCCAGGTCTTTTTGCTTAGAGGGTAGAGTCTGATGCAGATGGAGTGAGAGGTCCCTAGTTCAGTTCTTGCTCATGGCAACTCTGCCTTGGGGTGTCAGTTTATACCTGGATGAGGAAGAAGTGGAGTGAAAAAAGAGCCCAGCAAGAGTTGCTTGAAGGTTTACAGAAGGGAAACTGAGGCAACGTTAACCTATGTAACCTGCCCCGTGTCACTCGGAAAGTCTGTTGTGCACACATGCAAACTGGGACAGAGTGCACTTAGGATCCAGGCCATTCATTCATTCATTCATTCATTCATTCATTCATTTTCTTCCCCGCCCTTCCTCAAAGGCTGGGACCCAAAGCACTGGATCATCGTCCTTTTACAATCAGATTATGCCAATCTACTCCTACCAGCGTGCTACGGAAAGAAAGAGGGTCATTACCGAACCAGCCCATAATGAAGTAGGCAATCAGTCCCTATCCAGTGTCACTGAAGAGATAAGATGTCGGACTTGGACCTTAGTAGACCAACATTCAAATGCCACGTTAGCCATAGGGGGTGTGCCATTAGGTTTTTCTTCCCTTTTATTTACCAAAATGAATGGCGCCCCATTCGTTTTAGTAAATAAAGATAAAAAACCAGATGATTAAGCAAACAGTTGTCCTTTGTCTTCATCCGTTTTCATTTTTAAAATAAAATAAAAATATATATAAAAAAATATCTCTGCATGCGCAAAATGGCCGCCGCAGCTTTTCGCACATGTGCATTCTTTTCCAAAATGGTGCCGACGCTGCTGGCACCATTTTGGAAATGAGCCACATGTGCGTAGAATGGCCCCAGCAGCCTTTTCCACGCACAGTGATTTTTTGGTTTTATTTTCTTTTATTATTTTTTTCAACAACAACAACAAAATAATAAAAAGAAAACCAATGGATTATTTACGAAAACAAAGAGGGGTTTTTTTGTAAAGAAAAATGAAAACGAAAATGAAAATGAACGAGGTGCCTTCTGCACACCTCTCATGAACTTTCTGGGTTGAACTGGGCCACCCGCTCTCTCAGCCTCAGTTCCTGTGAGGGTTGGGGAGGAACCCTCACGGGGAAGGGGAAGGGGAGCTGCGACAGACCGGCAGGGTCCCTGCGAAGGGGTGGAGTGAACGCACACGTAACCCAGAGTCCCTGGGTAATCCCCACGAAGGAGCAGCAACGCCTGAAAAATGCCTCTCAGGGTGTTATAGGGTGGTTGTGGAAGGTCTAGCCATTCCCCACCTAACTCATCATAGAGGCGAGGCAAGCCAACTCCCAACCGGGGAGGACCGTTTTGGGACACCAGAACCAGACACCCAGGGCCCAGGACTAAGGACAAACAGTGGGGACAGTGTGGGGAGGACCCGTGCGCAATACCCAGGAAGGAGAGGCCAGGATAGGACACGCACACACAGGATTCCCCCTAGACACAGTGGGGGTTAGGGACACGCCCACGCACTCACGCTGTCGCTCCAGAACCACTCGCTCCTCCTCGCACTCGTAACACTCGCTCTCAGTCTCTCTCTCTCTCTCTCGCTTGGAATCGCACTTTCAGGCCAGGGATGCACTCTGAGTCAGACACTCAAGGGGCCGGTCTCGCAGGGCAAGCTCTGTTCACCAGCAATGAGCTTCCCTGCCCGGCTTCCTTATATGCAGAGAATGCAGCGTGCTTCTGCCGCAGGCGCGCCGAACGTCGGGGCGGCGGCTGCGGGGGCGTGGTTACTTGGTGCGCCGCCGTGCCGGGCGAGGCCGGCCTTTCCTGAGCGGCGTTGGGACGTTCTGGCGAGGCTGGGGGCGTGGCCTGCGTCCCCTGCGGCGTAGCTCTTGTCTCTACGGGCAGTGGCCCGCTTTCCCCGCTAGGGGGAACCCCAAGGGGATCGGGCTCCCTGCTAGTCTGCAGGGTCTGTGGGGCAGGCGCCGTTCTGGCCCTCCCCCGCGGTCTGTCGGGTGCTGCCTGTGGCGTTTGGGCAGGCCGGGTTCGTATTCCCGTGCCCCTCCATCTCCTCAGGCCCCAGGGCCTGACAGCACCCCCCGGTCTAGGCCGCGGCCAGGGAACGGGGCCTGGCTTGCCCGGGTGGCGGGCATGAAAACGTCGGGCCAAAAGCGGGGCATGGACGTTGTGGACCGGTTCCCAGGTGTTATCCGAGGCGCCATAGCCCTTCCATCGAATCAAATACTGGAGTTGTCCTCGGCGGCGGCGGGAGTCCAGGATGGTCTGAACTTCATATTCCGGAGCGTCCGGATCAGCCGCAGCAACAGGACCAGGAGCGGGAGGGGGCACGTGTCCGGTCGCGGCCTTTAGCAGAGAAACATGAAAGGTGGGGTGAATATGGTAGTGTGCAGGCAGGGTTACGGTATACGCTACATCATTTATTTGACGTTGAATGGGGAAGGGTCCCATATAACGGTAGTCCAATTTCTGTGATGGACGGGTGGACGGGTAGTGTCTACGATCCACCCAGACAAGGTCCCCTACCTTAAAGAGGGGGGCTGGCTGCCGATGGCGATCGGCAAAGGTCTTGAAACGTTGACGGGCTTGTTGCAAGAGGCCTTGTGCGACTGCTTGGGCCTGCTGAATTTGAGTTACGAGGGCCCCTGCGGCTGGAACTCGAAGGGGGTCGAGTTCAGGGGTACAGATGCGGGGGTGAAAGCCATAAGTAATGAAAAAGGGGGACGAGCCCAGGGAGGCGTTCAGGGTATTATTGTAGACGAACTCCGCCAAGGGGAGTAGGTCATACCAATCATCTTGGAGGTGATCGACGTAGCAACGTAAGTATTGTTCGAGCGTTTGATTGGTACGCTCTACCTGCCCATTGGCCTGGGGGTGATATGCGGAGGTAAGATTCAACTTAATCTGCAGGGTGGCCATGAGAGATCTCCATAGGCGTGAAGTGAACTGCGTACCGCGGTCCGACACGATGTCCGTGGGCACCCCGTGCAGTTTAATAATGTTCCGCAATAAGCAAATGGCGGTCTGTGTAGCCGTAGGTAGTCCTCGACAGGCAATAAAGTGTGCGAGTTTGGTGAAGTGGTCGATTACCACTAACACCGAGGTATGTTGATGTGAGGGAGGGAGCTCGACGATAAAGTCCATCCCGATGCGTTGCCAGGGCCCCTGTGGTTGGGGGGCCAAGTGGAGCAGACCCTGGGGTTTCTTTCGGGGGACTTTGGTTTTAGCACATAGTCCACAAACCTTAACATAGTTGGCCGTATCGGTTTTCATGGTTGGCCACCAGAACCGGCGACGCAGTAACTCGTAGGTTCGTTTGATTCCTGGGTGCCCGGCTAAGGGGGCGTCGTGATGGCTCCACAGGGCCCGATGACGAGCTTGTTGTGGGACCACTATTTTGCCCTGATAGCGATAGAGTCCCTGTTGCAGAGGTAAGGCTTGTTTTGTTATGACCTGTCGATCTGGAGATGTGATACGCTGTAAGTCAGCGGCACCCAGACTCGCCGTTCCCATGACACAGGGCTTTAGAATGGGTTCTCCCTTGTGTTCAAGGAGCGATTCCTCCCGCGTGGAACGGGAGAGGGCATCCGCCAAGAGGTTTTGCTTTCCGGGGCGATAGTGAATTTGAAAATTGAAGCGAGAAAAGAATAAGGCCCAACGTCCATGTCGGGCGTTGACAATTTTCACGGTCTGTAGGTGGACAAGATTCCGATGGTCAGTGATAACCTGGACGGGATGTTGGGCTCCTTCCAAATAGTGCCGCCAGGTAGTAAACGCGGCCTTAATGGCCAGGAGTTCTCTATCCAGGATCGTATAGTTGCTTTCTGCACTGGTCAGCTGGCGGGAATAGTAGGCGCACGGTTGGAGAGTCCCGGGACGGGCTCCTTCCTGGAGGAGGACCGCTCCCAGAGCGCTGCTGGAGGCATCGGTTTCAACGACAAAGGCCTTCTCGAAGTCAGGGTATTGGAGTAAGGGTGCTTGCATAAACGCCTGTTTAAGTCTCTCAAAGGCCTCCTGATGTTTAGGGGTCCAGCTGTATGGTACCCCTTTGCGCAATAACATGGTCAAAGGTTTCGTGACGGCCGCATAACACGGAATATATTGCCTATAGTAGTTGGTGGTACCTAAAAAGCGCTGCAAGGCCTTTACGGAAGGAGGGGGTATCCAGTTGAGGATCGCCTGGACCTTGGAGTCGTCCATCTGCAGTCCTTCGGGCGAAATGATAAATCCTAAGAACGCTACGGTGGTCGCGTGAAACACACATTTCGACAATTTGCAAAATAAGTGGTGCTGCTGCAATTTGGCGAGGACGGTTTTAACATGTGTGATGTGGTCCTGTGGATTTTGGGAGTAGATGAGAATGTCGTCTAGGTATGCAATCACGTATACGTCCAGCACTTCGCGGAGGACGTCGTTAATAAAGTGCTGGAACGTGGCGGGGGCATTCGCCAACCCGAACGGCATCACCCTGTATTCGAAGTGGCCGTACCTCGTGCGGAATGCCGTCTTCCATTCGTCGCCGGCACGAACCCGAACGAGGTTATAGGCCCCCCGCAAGTCCAGTTTGGAAAAGATGCAGGCTCCTTGGAGGCGATTAAGCAACTCGGGAATCAACGGCAAGGGGTACCGATTTTTTACCGTAATTGCGTTGAGTTCCCGATAATCAATACAGGGGCGGAGTCCTCCATCCTTCTTCGGTACAAAGAAGAGTGGGGCCCCCGCCGGGGACGTAGATGGTCGGATGAACCCTTTTTGTAGATTTTCGTCGATGTATTGTTTTAACGTACGAAGCTCGGGACCGGAGAGGGCGTAAATTCGCCCATAGGGAGGTTGCGTTCCCGGGAGCAGCTCAATGGGACAATCATAGGGACGTGAAGGGGGTAGAACGGTAGCTTCCTGTTCGTCAAAGAGGGGAGCATAACCCTGGTACTCGTCTGGCAGTCCCGGAGGTTGAGCGTTCCGCTGGGTCCCGCAAGCTATCACGGGTGTTCCCTGTTGTGGCAGGGGCCCCGCCTGCAGGGTCCGCTGTGCCCAATCAATCTTGGGGTTCCACTGCTCCAGCCAGGGTAAGCCCAACACAAGGGGAAACATAGGGGTACAGACCACATCAAATTGGGCTGGCCGCGTCTGTCCTTGAAACATTAACGCCAGCCACGGCGTTTGTCGGGTAATGGGTCCCGATATCAGGAGGGATCCGTCAATCGAATGTACGGGCTCGGCGATGGCGCGGGGTTGATGCGGAATACGATGCCGTCGTAGGTAACTCTCGTCGAGGAAGTTCCCTGACGCTCCTGAGTCCACTAGTCCCCAGGCGACTAGCGTGCGGCCCGCCTCCAAACGTAACATCACGGGAATACGAACATGGGGCTTCCTGTGCATCAGGGGTGCCGAAAGGTGGCTCGAGAGACCCCCTCTATCTCTCGAACCTATTCTTTTCCCGCCCCCCGGCGGTCCTTTGGGGATAGGGGGCAATTTCGGGCAAAATGCGCGGAGTCCCCACAATAATAACAGAGTCGCGAGGCGCGCCTCCTCTCTCGTTCCGCCACCGTCAGTGGCCCTCGAGCGGCTCCAATTTGCATGGGTTCCACGTCATCGCCACGCGCTGGTTCCCCTCGGCCAGCGCTGGCCATCAGAGGTCGGAGGGGGGGCCCCCGAGGATTTTCCGTTCGCCGTTCGCGCCTGCGTTCCCCCAGACGTTCTTCGATCTGTAGGGCTAGGGTGACCAGTTCGCCCCAGGTTTTCGGGAGGGCGACAAACGCGAGCTGGTCCTTGATCTCCTCACTCAAACCTCGACGAAACATGACTCGAAGAACGTTATCGGGCCACCCCAGGTCTACTGCTACCTGCTGAAACTTGGTTACATAGTCCAACAAGGGACCCCGCCCTTGTTTTAAGGTGGTAATGGTGGTCTCCGCATCCTGAACTCGATGGGGATAATCATAAAGAAATTTGAATTCCCGAATGAACCGGGCATAGTCTTCTAGCAACGGGCTGGCGCTTGTGAGCAAGGGCGTAGCCCAGGCCAGGGCAGGCCCTTCTAGTAGCCCAATAATAAATGCTACCTTGCGGGTATCGGTGTCGTAGGTGCGGGGGAGCATTTTGAAGGTTAGCTCACACAGGGCCAGAAACCCTTGGAACTGCCTTCGCTCCCCGGTAAATTTCGAAATTGAGGGTCCCTTAGGTTCCCGAGGTCCCAGGACAACTGCCTCCGCCCCGGGGGGAACTGGAAGAGGGGGCGTGCCCGGAACCGGAGCTACCTCCGAGGCCCGTTGGTCCTTGAGGTCTTTCACCTCCATGGCTAATGATTTCATGGCGTGTGCCAACTCCCGGACCTCGTCACGGAGTTGTTCCATAATTTGGATGCTGGTGCACCTGTGAGGGTTGGGGAGAAACCCTCACGGGGAAGGGGAAGGGGAGCTGCGACAGACCGGAAGGTTCCCTGCGAAGGGGTGGAGTGAACGCACACGTAACCCAGAGTCCCTGGGTAATCCCCACGAAGGAGCAGCAACGCCTGAAAAATGCCTCTCAGGGTGTTATAGGGTGGTTGTGGAAGGTCTAGCCATTCCCCACCTAACTCATCATAGAGGCGAGGCAAGCCAACTCCCAACCGGGGAGGACCGTTTTGGGGCACCAGAACCAGACACCCAGGGCCCAGGACTAAGGACAAACAGTGGGGACAGTGTGGGGAGGACCCGTGCGCAATACCCAGGAAGGGAAAGGCCAGGATAGGACACGCACACACAGGATTCCCCCTAGACACAGTGGGGGTTAGGGACACGCCCACGCACTCACGCTGTCGCTCCAGAACCACTCGCTCCTCCTCGCACTCGTAACACTCGCTCTCAGTCTCTCTCTCTCTCTCGCTTGGAATCGCACTTTCAGGCCAGGGATGCACTCTGGGTCAGACACTCAAGGGGCCGGTCTCGCAGGGCAAGCTCTGTTCACCAGCAATGAGCTTCCCTGCCCGGCTTCCTTATATGCAGAGTTTGCAGCGTGCTTCTGCCGCAGGCGCGCCGAACGTCGGGGCGGCGGCTGCGGGGGCGTGGTTACTTGGTGCGCCGCCGTGCCGGGCGAGGCCGGCCTTTCCTGAGCGGCGTTGGGACGTTCCGGCGAGGCTGGGGGCGTGGCCTGCGTCCCCTGCGGCGTGGTTCTTGCCTCTGCGGGCAGCGGCCCGCTTTCCCCTCTAGGGGGAACCCCAAGGGGGTCGGGCTCCCTGCTAGTCTGCGGGGTCTGTGGGGCAGGCGCCGTTCTGGCCCTCCCCCGCGGTCTGTCTGGTGCTGCCTGTGGCGTTTGGGCAGGCCGGGTTCGTGTTCCCGTGCCCCTCCATCTCCTCAGGCCCCAGGGCCTGACAGCTCCCCATCTGTAAACTGGGAGTAATAAATTCCCTAGCACACAGGGCTGTTGTGAGGGTAAACTGGGTTAAAACACTTTAAACTCTGCAAGTGTTATTTCAATGACGCATTATAATAAGAATGTGATGAATGCCAGCCGGTCCATCTTGGAGGCCCGCCCCTTCTGCACACCTCTCATGAACTTTCTGGTGTAGGGAGCTTTCTGGTGTAGGGAGGGCTATACCAGGTTTCCCCCCACTGTCCGTCATGTGGTGCTCTGTATTAGCCCTCCCAAGGAGGCTGCAGTGCAGTCCCTTCGTGCCCTGTGCCTCTCCCAGAACCCTCACGTAACCCCGGCATTACCTCAGTAGGCCAAGTCGGTCACAGGTTTCTGGAGAAGAAGGGATCTTTAGCACCAGATGGAAACCAGACTCGCACCTCCCACTGTAAGCTGACTAATTCAGAGTCAGGAATAAGGGGACACCATCAGCTGCTCAGAACCGAAGTGACCGATGACAGAGAGCATATGATCAGCAAGTTTGTGCCACCTGCTAGAACCTCCTTGTTGTTTGTCTGTCTCTCAGCCCAGATGCATTTCATGGGCAGCAGTGGGTTTGTTCTGTAGCCTCTCTTCCCTTCAGCTTTCTCCTCCTTTTCATCAGATTGCTTTTCCCTGCCTTAGCCCCTCAGGCGATTCTCCCAGAGTTCCTGTCACATTGCAACTTCCCTCCAAAATAGGGCAGGATTGGGTGCCTCTCGCCTGCCATCAGGGGCTGTCCTTACCCCAGGGCAACCTGAGACAGCCGCCCCGGGCCCCACTCTTTCTGAGGGCCCTGCCATGGCCTCTGTTGGTTTTTTTCACCAGGACAGTTTGCTGGGGCACCACTCCCTCTCAGTGGGGCCCCAAACATGGCCACCTTCAGGGCACCACAGAGGTTGCCCCCCAGGAGGAGGGGCCACCAGGGGTCCCACATTTTACCTTTGCCGTGAGCCTCACAAATCCCAAGACCAGCCCTGCCTGCCATCCAGCTAGCTGCCTAGTTGGTAATTTGGCGCATCAGGTTTTCTCTTCAAATGACCTGCACCCCATTAGCACACCATCTGTAGTGGGGGGGGGTGGCTGGGAAAGGTGCCCCCGTCTTTTTCCTCCTCCCCATCACCGCCCCTCCTCCCCCTGCGGCTGATTGAAAATCCTAGCTCCGTGGATTAAGACACCAAGGTCTTAAGTGAATTAAATTGCCCGGTCTCAGCTCTTTCCCCTCCCGGCAAGAGATTCCGGAGGACAAAGGCCTCCCTGGGATTTTCACACGCTTCAGCACAATCGGGGCTCCTTCTCCGAACAAAAGAGACGTGGGGCTGAAGGGAAATTGAAGGTTTTTCCCTTGTCTCCTCGGCATTAAGTGCCAAGGAGAAGCAGGGCAAGAGAGAGCGGGAATGTAGTGGGGGGGAGGGGGGTCACGGCTACACCTGTCCTGCCTACACCAAGGGGGGAAGTTGGGCTCCATTCTCCATCTCTCCCCACTGTCACTCCTATTAAAGACAGAAGATTCGCGCATCACGCCGGCCCCCCGGCCACGTTAATCTGATGTGGCTCACACAGCTGTAGTTGCAAATCCAATCGCTTGATGGATGGAAATGTTTACCTACCCCCAAATCGCAACTTCCCGGCCTTCCCCGCCTCCTCCTACCTCGTGTCAGCCAAGTCAGCAAGTTCTTCCTCTATAAAATATACTAAGCATTGCAAGCTGCAACTTTGCAGTCTTCCCAAGATTTATGGTCAGGCTTAAATGACGGAGAGGGCTTTTCTCCCCCCACTCCCCGTTCTATTATTTTTGTCCGTTTAGGTTTTATAAACTGTTTTACATGGCTGCTCTAGTCCCCCCGGCAACTCTGCCCCCCTTTCCAGGCTTAGTGACAGTCTTTGATAATCAAATATTGTCTCTCTTTTTCCCCTCATACGATTTAATTGCAAGTATAAGGATCGCAAAATAACAAGGGAACTGTTATAATTTCTTGAGCTTGATGCCCCTGAGAGCAACTTTTTACAGCGAAGCATTTTTTTTTTCCCTTTCCTTTCTTCATTTTAATTTCCAAAAAGAAAGAAAAAAAAAAGAGAGAGAGAGAAAAAGTGAAAGGGTGAAAAACGCTGATGGAAGGATAAAACCTCCATAAAACAAACTCTAGAGAGATAATGGCCAATGTCCTGGTTTGGCTTGACAGGGAGGATGCTTTTGTGTTTAACGCATTTCCTGGGTGGTGTCAAGTGAATCTGGGTTCTTTTCCATCTTTCTATCAAACCTCTTGTGTAAGTACTTTCCAAGCATGTTCAGAAATCATTGTTTGTTTTGGTTATTGGAAAGAAATGGAATTTTGCTGACCAGAACCGGAGAATTCTCATTAAACAACAAACTCTTGCGTTACTTTGGCAAATTTACTTAGGGCCATTACAGTTGAGAAACAATAGTCTTGTACACGTGTTCCTGCCTTAGCCCTCAATTTTGACGATGATGCTTTGCGGAGGAGACGGACTGAACACATATGTTCCCGTTCCATATCTACCTAATAAACAGACCAATAGCCACACATTTCTGGAAGGTTACTGCTTTTTTGTTACTACCCTTAATCTCCCTGTGACTCAGTTTCCCATCTGAAAAATAGAGATGGTGGCACTTCCTGTCTGTATAAAATTCCCCGTTAAAACCCTATTCCATCCTGCTAAAGACTTGTCCAAATAAATAGGTTCTACTTTGCCTCCGGAAAATACTCAGGCTTGAGCTTTGGTGAACCTCCAGGGGAAGGGAGTTGCAAAGTTGTGGAGCAGCCACCGAGAATGCAGCTCTGTGTGGTTCTTGCCATCCAGGCTTGGTACAGAGATGGAAGTGTGCTCACTTGCAAGTGAGCACCCCTAGATGACGTTGGGGAGCGTGATGGGACATAGGGGAGGAAATATGCTTTAGATATGCAGGGACCAAACTGTGTAGGACTTTGTAGCTCAAAGTCAGCACCTCATTTTGTTCCAGTAATGTTATTAGAACCAGTGTAAACTCTGGAGCACCAGTGTAATATGATCCCATAGCACTAGTGTAACGTATGGCTCAGGGCCCCAAGTAGAGTCATGCCCATCTGCAAATGGGGTTGCCATCAGATTGGTTTATATACTTCATGTCGGTGGGCATTTTTAGACACACATTAATGTTCCGGCTGTTTCAATCTTCTGGGTTTACAAGTCCACAAGTTTGTTCTGGATTCATTTGTCTCACACACACTGCCCTGAGACAGTTCCTGGATGCATTCTTCACACAAACACTGCCCTGGGGCAGCCTAAAGTAGCCGCAGCTGTAGACGTGACAGGCAGCCATGGAAACCAAGTGACCACAGCTGCCTGGAGCAAAGCAGTTTACCAGGAGAGCCTTTTCCTCACAAAAGTTCTGGGAGAAGTTTCACGCAGATGTTCAAAGATCTGGATGTTTAAGATCCGGATGAGTGATTTAGACACACAGAAAGTTCAGGATGTTACAGCAAACATCCAGGAGAAATGTGTGTCTAAAAACACCCATTCTTGGTTCTTGAGGACGCATGTCTCAAAGCTGGGTTGCACCAGCTAAAAGTTTGGTAAAATGCTCTGCTTACCGCCAGTGACAAATAATTGGATTTGCTCCTGTTCAGCACCCATCATGAGTCTCTCTCCTTTCTCTTCCCTTCCCTGACTTTCCTTGAAAGGACATTGGCAAGAAAAAAAATAATCAAATATTTACTCTCTCTCTGACACACCAATTCTTCCTGGCTACTTCTATCCCCTCAGATTATTAAACCAGACGACAAGTTCAGATCTCTCATTCGCTTATCATCGCTTAGCGTCGTCTTTCTTTGTTTTGGTTTGTGCATGTAACGCTTGGCCTGGGCTGTAAAACCTGGAGGGATTGGTTTGATTTTTAATTGGTTTCCTATCTCTTCTTTGGTTGCCCTTGCATTGGCACACGGCTGTATTTTTTCTGAACTGGACGATCTGGTTCCTCGAGCAGACTGTGCCAGTATTGGGCCCATTTCGTTCAGTGACCCTCACACTGGCAAGATTTCCTTCAAGGATGGCACTGTCAGGATTGCATGGTCTTACGTCAGGAGGCCGAGGGAGGCGTGAGAAGTCGTGCCAAAATGGCGGAACAAACTTCTCCAGATCTTGAGATTTTTGTCCCAAGCCTCGAGATTCTTCAGACTAAAATTGTGGCTGATGCATTCAATCGTGTAGAATTTCATCTCATTTTTTAAAAAAATGATGTTAAAAATGAAGGGGGTCATGTGTGGGTGTGAATGTCATGTGGGCCTAAAGGGTCAGAAAAAACTAAAGGCAAATCAAAAATGACCCACCCCCACCACCCACCCCAAATATTATAGTTAGCCACTATAGAGCACATTAGAGGCCTGTGAACTGGCTTGAGAGCAACGGGACTCAACCAGCCATGTCAGGCTTGGTCTGGATCACTCAGGTGCTCTACCCAAGCCCATCAGTCTCGGGCAGGGCTATGATGAGCTATGGGTGTCAGGATCTGCTCTCCAGATGGGCCCTTTCTAAGTAGCAAACCGAGCCTGCCACGTCCAGCTGAGTCTCGTAGACTTCCCGGCCCCACCGCACTTCTCCTGATTGACCCAGCCTGTCAGCAGCTCCTCCAAAACAGTGATAGGAAAGAGCTGTTGCAGGATGCTCAATGTTACTCTTCCTGCTAGCAAGCCTTGGACCTGCCTGTGCCACCTTTGCTTCTGCCCTTATCCCCTGATTCTCCCGGACTCACCTTCTCCCTTGACTTCTCACAGGTCTTTCTGTCTGTCTCTGAACAATGCGTTTCTCCAGAATCCTGACTAGTTCAAGTTCAATTTTATTTAGCATGGCCCTTGGCCATTGTATTTAAATAAACAAATACAGATACAATTCCCTCATAGAGGGCAAAATACTAACAGGCACAAAAACCTGAATCTTGACTATTGTACCGTGAGGTATTCTCCCATCATGCACTAGGACAGGGATGTAAAGAAGGATTTGCGGCCATTGAAAAGTCGACACTTGTGAGGTAACCAGGGAATAAATTCTGATTAAACAAGTCCTGCGTTTCAATCGCTTTGTCTGTAAAGAGGGGAAAATAAAAGTTGCCCACTTCTTTCAATGAGTGTTCATTTGTACCAAGAGTAAATTGTGTCTCAACTAATTGTTGGGTTTTTATTTATTATTAACAGCAGGGTGGGGAAAGTGAAATCGGTCTCTCTTTCCACCACGTGACACAATTGGTTTTGGAATATTCCCAGCAGCCTCCTGGATCCAATTGTCAGCTGCTCTGAGTTCATGAATTCTAAAGGAAGGGCATTGGGGAAATATCTTTATAAAAAATGCATCGTTGCTAAGCTGCTTAATGAAATGATGAGCTGCCATTTCTCCCTATTAACATTCGGGGGAGGGAGGAGGAGATAATACAAGGGAGAGTGTAGAGAGTTTTAAAAATTGCAATCTTTGCACGGGGAGCCCTTGCCTGCGACCCACAGAAGAGTTAAGTGACAAAGCCCTTATTCACTCATATGAATTAATAATTGATTCAGTAACAAATCACTAATGTTGCAGTAGTCGTGGCGAATAAGATAATAAATGTGTCCTGTCCAGGGAATGCAATGTTGTTAGAATTCAGCTGAAATTATTCATAAATGTGATACTTTTCCTCATCTTCCAACTACTGCTAGTTTAGCTTTTCTTTTTAATCTTCCTAAGCTGTCACATTAGATGGGGAAGCCAGTCACATTCTGTATACTATGGAATATTAAGGGGAACTGCAGAGACATTATGTCAAATTTCAATAGATAATAGACACAAATTGGGAAACAAAGTGCCTCTGTCTCTTCTCCCACTCCTCTTCTGGCTTGGAAAAATTGTCTCTGGTAACGAAGCACATGCTCCTGTTAATTCTCAACTTGGATGTATCCCC
Organism: Sphenodon punctatus; assembly: GCA_003113815.1. Classification (NCBI taxonomy): domain Eukaryota; kingdom Metazoa; phylum Chordata; class Lepidosauria; order Sphenodontia; family Sphenodontidae; genus Sphenodon; species Sphenodon punctatus. The sequence goes on along the minus strand of QEPC01008446.1, from coordinate 1,615,229 downwards.
ATCTCTCCCTCTGTTCCACTTTCCCTTGTCTCCTCTCCTTTGTCTCTCCTAGATTAATTAGAAGAGATTCACTAGATTAACTGCATTGCTACAGAGTGCAGGACTAGGGAAACAAGGGGCTCCAGTTGGTAGATTTTGGTTAAAACATCAGGAAAATCTTCTGAACAGAGAGACCTGTTTGGCAATGGAACAAGATGCCTAGAGAATAAGGCTTAAATGAGTAACCAAAAAAAATGGGTTATACCAGCTGGATTTCCAGTGCTTCAGTTGACTTGAACATTTCTGGTACAAATTGGTAACAGTAGCGGAAATTACGGATTTTGGGGGGGTGTGTGTAACCGGTCAATGATTGCGTAGCCTGCTGAATATCTTAGACAGTACTCAAAAATGTAGGTATTGCCCTAGGAAGGCTGTACACTCTCCATTGCTGGAGGTTTTGAAGAAGAGGCTGGACAGCCATCTGTTTCGGATGTTATACCTGTAGTCATCCTGTATGCAAGCAGAGGATTGGACGTAGTGAACCGAGAGATCCCTTCCAACTCTAGGTTCTTTACAGTTAGAATCACGGAATCATAGTCCTATGCATTGGCAGGTTCTTATCTTCATGAATGTATCCCTGTCCTCCCTATTTTTCCTTCTCCCTGGACTCTCCTCTCTTCATTCTAGATTGTAAGCCCTCCAGGGCAGGGACCTACCTCCAATTGATGATCATTCAGTTCCAGGTACATTGCTGGTGATATATAAATACTTAATAATGATACTGAAAAATCTGAAGAAGTGACTGGTCTAGTCTCATCTAACTCGTGGCTCCACCTTTACAGTGGGCCTGTTCTAAAGGCCAATAGAACCAATCGGAACAATTTTCTTGACTTCACTGGATCAAGCATCTGCACTAAAGTCAATGGTGATCTCCTCCTTGTTGTCATTGGGCTTGAGCTTAACTCTCCATTTTCACTTTGGATTAAGATATATTCTGCTAAAGAGACACTTTATTTCAGAAGGGATTAATACAAAGCTGTGTATACAGCCAGTCAAACTACTGTGAAAGTAGTTCTGCACTGCTATAGAACACATAGCAATAGTATTACATTGCAGCAATGTAGATGTCTTAAATGCTAGGAAATGCGTACTAACTTTGAGAACAATTGGGGAATGGAATAGGTTGCTTAGGGAGACAGTGGAAAATCCTTCATTGAATCTTAGCAAAAATGATGTGGACAAGAATTTGTCTGTAGTATTATAAGTACAGGACAGGACCTATGTACAGGACATACGTTATCCTGAATTGGATTGTGGGGTTGGACACATAACCCTTGAAGTACCTTTACGGTGATCACAATGGTCATAAGTAGGGTGCTAATGTTAAATAAATAATCCACTAGCTAAGCCAGAGAGTGGGAAGCCTCAGGCCTGGAGACCCCCAGAAAGTTTTTTATGTAGCTCCTCTCTAGTTCCTGGATCTGGATTTGGGATTCAAAATCCAAAATCCTCCAACTACTGAAAAACTGAGCTCAGGGTAGAGTATCAAAGATGAGGACATGCACACAAGGATACGGAACAGGTCCATGGCAAAAATCCACAATATGGGCCCTCCTGTTTGGAAAATCACAAAAACAAATGGGGATCCATTTGTTATAGTAACTAACAAATTGCACACTGCTACCCATGGAGAAAGCCAGAAGTGGATGGAAGCTGACAAAACGGGAGAGGGGGCCTGAGAAATATTACCCACCTGATATACCAGGAGCAGCGACTTAGCAGAACATAGGTGGTGAGGAGTAAAACTGAATTTATTTATTTTATATCCCGCCCCATTTCCTGAGGGTCAGGGCGGCTTACAATAAATACATAAAATACAAATATAAAAAAAATAATTAAAACCCAACAAAACTAAAAATACCCCATCGACCTCCCGCTCAATCTATCCCTGTCCATTGAATGCCCTGCCAAATAAAAAGGTCTTACGCTGCCTCTGGAAGACACTCAAACGAGGGCTCAGATGAGCCTCCAAGGGAAGGGAGTTCCAAAGCTGTCAGGGCAGCCACCGAGAATGCCTCTCTGCCTTGGCCAATCTGCACGTGCGTGGTCCCCCCCCCCCCCCGGTGGCCATTTGTACATGTGCAGAGCAGTCTCTTTGAGGTTTCTTAAAACTCTTGCGAGATTCTTAAAAAACCCCAAACACTCTGTGCATGCACAAATTGCCGCTGCCACCAGTCTGTGCATGTGTGGCCCACCGCAGCAATTTTGCACATGCAGAGATTTTTTTTTGGGGGGGGGGGACATTTGAGGTTCTCGAGAATCTCGCCGAGAATGGCAGCGAGAATGCCAATTCTTGTGGGAGTCTTGACCTTGAGAATCTCATCAAGAAGGTCAACCTTGACGAGATTCTCGACCAAGTGAAATCTCATTTCAGCCCTAATTTCTATAGGGATTTCAGTATTCAAAGTGCTAGACAATCCTTATCTAGTTAATACTCACATAAACTCTGCAAGGTTGATTATTATTATTATTATTAATTATTCCCGTTTTACATTGTCATGAATTATTTATATAAGACCAGCAATGTGCTTGATACGGAACAGATGGGGAACTGAGGCTGAAGGAGAGTGACTTGCCCAAGGCCACCTAGTAGATTTGAATTTGCCCAAGGCCACCTACCTAAGTTTGAAGATAGAATTTGAATCCTGGTTTCCTAGGTCCAACACCTTATCCACGAGGCTACATTGGCTCTGAATATTGAATCCTAGAATATCCAAGTTTGAAGGGGCCTCAAGGGTCATCTATTTCAACCACCTGTTTGGATGCAGATATCTGAAACAAATACGATTGGAACCTATTTTATTGAAGTGCTTACAAAGTGCTATTTGCTTCTGTATCTGTTTGTAATTTCAAATATTCATCTTTGCTATGTTATATTTGGTATTTCAGCCACCTCATTAGTTTGGTATTCGTATTTCATGACACTTTGATGGTACTATTTGCCAGTTTGGCGATGTTTGAATGTGAACATGTTTGGATGAAATGTAACAATCCCATTTTTAAAGTTCAAATCCAAATACTGAAATACCAAAGTGATCAAAAATAGAACAAGTAATAGTCAAAGGACCAAAATGTCAAAGAAAAGTAAATGAAGGTAGACATTTTGTAATGGTGCCAAAGGCAAACTTGGATATTCGTTCATGGGAGCACACATGAGAATTTGCTTCGCAAATACAAAATACCATATTCATTTCTGCGCTATTAAAGAATAGCCTGGTTTGAAACAGCCAATTAAGCAAAGTCGGAATGACTGTTGACGTTCTGGTCAGAATTCTGTTTGGAACTTTATCCCAATTGGACAGTTTTCTGAATTCACCAAATGGTGGCCATCTTGTTGTATAGCGGTGGCCATTTTGAACATACGCGGAATGGTGGCCACCATTTTCCATATGTGCAAATGTCCAGTTCAGCTTTTTTGTTAATTTGGTCCAATTGGAATTCAAACTGAATGATCATTTGGCCTGATTTCTGACTGGACTGAATAAAATTCCCAGTTACGTTGGATTACTCAATAGTAATTGGAATAGAAAATTCCAATTTACCACTATTAAGGAGCAACAGTGGATGGAGGCAAAATGGAATATGACTGATGGAACTTTACAAAGTTGTGAGAGGAGACAAGGTATATGAGGTTCAGTGGAGTATCAAGTATCAGGAGAATATCCCAGAGGGAAGGTAGATTATTAGACAGTAAAGAAAAAAGAGAGGGACAAGCTGCAGGACTATGAGGGCGTCTAAGAAAGAGAATGGAGATCTGAGGAAGCAACAGGAAGGGTCAGCGATGCTTTGGGCTAGAGTTGGATTGAGAAGGTTGTGAAACCCACTGAGGGGGAGCTGTGACCAGAGGCGCTGGAACTCCAAATTGAGAGTCCCCCCATACTGAGCCAGACGGCAGCTAAATTTGAGAGTTTTTCAGAGGTCTTTGTAGCAATAAATAGAAGAATAACACTGGGAGAGGAGGAGGAGAAAAGAGAGAAAGTGCCTTGTTAGAGCAAGCTTCATGGTTTCCTGCAATCACTCCCATTTCCCTCTTGCTAAGAGTAATAATAGCTTGTCCTGCTCTAGCTAGGTCAGGCAAGGATTTCACTTCCCTCCTGCAAACTCAAATCTAAGAAAACTCCCAGTGTCCCGTAGGAGGTAAAAACAGGCTTCTTTTCCTGAAACACTCCATCCTTGAAATTTAACCACCTCCGGGGTGGAACCTAGGAAGCGCCATGGTCCAATGCACAGCAACGCAAGCCGTTATTTCAGAAAGGAGGGCGATGAACAACTTGGTGGTCCATTAAAACCACAAGGACAATTTTATCCAGTCAGAGTGTCATTTCTAAAACTGGAATTAGGCCAGGCGGCGCCCTGTGTTCGCAACCCACAGCCTTAAGAAAAGAGCCGTGCTGTTTACAGCCATCATGAAGGGTCAGGGACTTGGTTTGATCTCCACAAGTCCCAGCTCCTGGGGTGCACTACCTATAAACCAGGAACGGCAGCAGAAAGAGAACCTCTCCTGTCATCCGAGCGACGCGGCGCACCGTCCCTGCCTCTAACTTACTCGCTCAACGTGCCAGAGAGGGAATGGGCAATGATGTGCATTGCTCTGATTGGGAATGACGTGGCGGGGGACCGAGGGGGGTGCTCCACGTGGCTGGATGCATGCAGCATGACTGCTTTAATCCCATCCTCCTTCACTCACACTCGGCAGCAAATAAAACACACCTCCCTCGGACATGTGGGAATTCAGGACCAGAGTGTTAGAGATGCTTCATATTAAAGAGACATTGCTCATTTTCTTCATTGTTATTGGGCTCTGGTGGCGAGGAAGTGGCATCCCTTTTTAAGTGACTCTTCCCCCCTGAACAAAACCCGAGTGAAATTGGAAAAGAAAAAAGTCTAGCAAGCTAGAGGCCTGGACTTTGCTGTCCTGTCCACTCATCCTCCCTTCCCCTCCCACCATCCCTCTTTCTCTTTCCTCCCCACTGCCACTCCCCCTTGCCCCAACACACTTCTTTTCTTCTCAGTAAGTTATTAAAAATGTAGACATCACCAGCTCCCAGGGTCAATATGTTGTTTTTAAATTTAAACATGAATTTCCATTTCATTGAGCCTTCGGGCCTAATGAGATGTGCTTTGACAGGAGCAGCTAGCTGGAAAAGGCATGATTGAGGAGCGAGCCAATAATATTAACGCAGAGCAGAATGTGCACACACACAGCGCAACGGCCACGAGCCTTGATTCGCTGCTCTCCAGGACTCTGGCTACAGCAGGCACGGATTTATGCTGCCGGCCCTGCAGTGAAATGTCAAATGCATTTAACCATCTGGGAGCTTGGTCTTGCCGAGCCTGGACTGTCTAAAAGAAATGACCCTGGATTGCTACAGGGAAAGGGGCAGGCAGGGCTCCCGGAGTAGGATTGCTGATGGAGGTTATCAGTCTTTCATACCCCCTTCCTAGCTCACCTTTTGTCTTACCAATAATCATTCTCCATGGCCAACAAAGGTAAGACAATCGGCAGTGAGTTGAGGTTGTGGGAAAGTAAGATTTAGTGTAAATATTAGGAAGAATTTCTGATCTGTAAGAATTCTTGAATAAGTGGCTAAGGGAAGTGTTTTAGATTCTCCTTCACTGAACATTTTCTTAAGAAGAAACTGGATAATCATCTGCTAGGGATGGTTTAGCAATGATGAACATTTGATGGCATCGGACTTGAGGACCCTGCAGTGCCTTCTGGCCCTATAATTCTCTCACATGCTCCCATGTTTTCTGTTGTTCGAATATCAGAGCAACACAAATTAACTAAAGTATAGAGATGTATTATGGGAAACGACACATAGAAATACTTTATTAATTGACTTAAATTTGTATCCCTCCAATCCCACAAAAAGTAATAGTAATGTTAAAAAAATAAGTGAAAAGTAAAAATAATATATTTATTTGTTCAAATGTGTATTATAAAAACAAATACATGCATTAAAAGTTATCTAAGTTTAGTTTAGTTTAAAATACACCCACCCCAAACCCAATGCCAATTGTCATAAAGAACTTTTATTGTTGGATTGGGATTTGAACCCAGATCTCCTAAAAAGTATACGTTTAATTTGCTATTGGTCTATCTTTTTTCTTTGGGTTACCTTCCCCTCAGGAAACTCACAAATTGAAGTTTCTAGGCCTTGTGATTGCAGCCAAAGGATTGAAAGGATCTGCCTAAAGGCTCAATAGGAAAGGGAAGAATAAAAAGAGGGATTTTACAACGCTGGATCTTCAAACCTGTGCTTGTTCTTGGCGGCCGCTGCTCAGAATGGGAGCAATTACACTTCTGGTAGCACGGGGGGAAGGTCTAAACATATTCACACACCTGCATGCACAGGTTTCTCTCTCTACATATCTTTGCAAGGCGCTTTTAAGCACCTCGTCTAAAAGCGGTCTTAAAGTGCTGTGTTTACTATATATTCTATTGTGGTCAGATCATGCTCTCAGGAGTAGCCATCTAGGGAATTAACTCATCTGTCACACACCACAGTGCACCTCAGTGCCCCCCACAGGGCTAATAATAACTACCGCTTGTAGGGCTAATAATAGTGAAGACCCATGTCGGGGGTAATTTACTCAGGCCTCCAAACTCCCCTCACAGCCTGCCCATTCAACCAGGTAATGGGGATTCTCCAAAAGCAAGATGGATCCCCAAACATAAATATATACAACATAAAGTTTTCCCTCCTGGGCATGATGCTTCTACCTTCAGGCAGGGTCTTAAACCAATACACAGTCCTTAAGCCAGGCCCTAGGGGTCCTCCTGGCTACACAACAGTTACTGTCTCTGGGTCCCAGTGAGCCTTAGTCTATATACAGACCACCTATAGCTCCCTGACTGGCTGTCTCTCTGTTGTTAAGAAACAAGAGGATTCATAGTGAGAGATCTGTGTGAGAGAGAGTTGTAGGGTGTTTTTTCACACACATTTCTCCTGCATGTTTGCTGTTACATCCTGAACTTTCTGTGTGTATAAATCACTCACCGAGATCTTAAACATCTGGCTCTTTGAACTTCTGCGTAGAACTTCTGCATAGAACTTTTGTGTGTAAAAAGTTCTCCTGGTAAACTGCTTTGTTCCAGGCAGCTGTGGTTACTTGGTTTCCATGGCAGCCCCTCACGTCTACAGCCGAGGCTACTTTAGGCTTCCTCAAGNTATTCTGTAGCACGCTGTCCTCCTCAAGATCAAGGAGGATGCCGTGTGGGCTAAGCACGAACACGTGCTGCCCCCCAGGCCGTGTGTGTCTGTGTTTGTGCGCCATCTGTTAGGGGGGGTCACAGCTGGAGAAGGTTCCCTCCCTGGCCATGACCCCCATTAGATCCACGTTCATCTCCTTCCCACCAGGGGAGGAGAGGAGTGAGGATTGAAGCCTGTGCACAGAACTGTGCACCAGCCACCTGCCCCTCAACCTTGAAGGAACCCAGTCGGGTTGGTGGCTGGTGCGCCACTCCACTTAGGAAAGCAATTAGGTGGCGGGGAAGCAGCTGAGCATCCTGTTCCTCTTTGTGCTCAGCTCGTAGTTCCCCGGGAGTCAAGCAAGACAGGGACCAGATGAGAGAGCCCCATGTGCGGGATGGTCAGTATCCTGAACTCACCTGCATCTGGCTGTTGGCTGCTGGCACCCACAGGATGCAGGTGAGCGTTTCATGACGCTCATAGCCCACACATAGGGACTATCGTCCTAACACCCTGAGTCTGGGCATGGACACACTACATCTCGGGACACGGTGAGATATAAAGCCAACTGAGTAAACACACACACACACACACACACACAGCTATCCTACATCATACCATCTCAGCTCCTGTTCAGAAAAAAATGAAATTCACACTAACCCACTTTGCAGGTCACTGTGAGACTGGTATCCTCCCAAGAGAACCCTCAGGAATACATTGCAGAGTGTCATTGGGGATTACCGGTGGGTTTTCTAGGCAGCATTAATACCAGGAGGGGCAGGGAAGATTAAGGATTTTCAAAGGCTATTACGAGAGGCAGTAGCTTCTATCTCAAATTTCTTCTAATCTACTCGACTGATGTCATGTGTGTGCCATTTAATTTCAAGGATTTGTTAAGCCATAATAAGGCTGCGGATTAAGGGAAAAAAATAGATTCAAGAGCAAATAAACTGATATCCCCGAGAGACCAACATGCAAGTGCTGACACTGCTGACAGACAAGTTAAAGCTTTTCAGAAATAAGACAAGTATGCACTTTTAACAAAGCTCTCAGTAAATGCTCAAATGCTCCCACAAAGCTGTAGACAGGGTTATCCTGCCATGGAGCGGGGAGCTGCACCCTTGAGGTCCCTTCCAATGATTCTGTTAATATCTGTGCAGGATGATATGGCCTTGCTCCTGTGAAGATTTTGTCAAGGTATTTCTGCCCATAGCTCTGTGCATGTAAATCTTTGCAGGATCGGAGTCTAAAGGGAAAAGCAGCAGACGAGCTTGGTGCTTAGCACTGCTGCTGACTTTTCCTGTTGCGTCACAAGCTTTGCAATAGCGGACCCTACTCTTGAGTCCCAGCTGATGGAGCTGTAGAATTAGGGCTGGCGTTAGGGGAGGCAGTCTCCCCAGAAAAGGGGCATCGCTAGGTGAGAATGGGCCCACTACCGGAGCCCTCCACTCCAGGCTGCACATGCACTCTCCGTACATGTGGGTTCCCAAGGCTCGTAGGCCCAGCTGCACCTGCTGCAGCTATTATAACTACGTCTGTAGCCCAGAATCCACATGATGTGTGCGCCCTGCACCTGTTGCCACTATTGCTCCGAAAGGCTCCCAGGACCTGAACCTGCCACTACCATTGTTAATAAGGGGCTCCAGCAGCCCAGCCCCCACCACAAGCCTCTGGAGCAGTGGCAGGTGATGAAGGCTCTCAGGCCCCTCAGGAGTGGCAGTCGGGTTCCCTGGGCAGCTACTTCTCATAATTGTTCTGCCTCTGTGATGCCCTCCCACACCATATTCAGGCTCAAATACTATCCTGTGACACCCCCTCCTCCCCCCCAAAATGCATGCAGGGTGTAACAATTGGAATCACAACACCCCTGCAGATGGTGTGACTGCATGCGAGGTCATCAGGGCCCATATTTGAGAATTAAAAACAAGACAATGTAAAAAAAATAAATGACAGCACAAGAGTCTGCTTAATGAAGAAGGCAGGAGGTTGAACCTGACCCAGCAATAACTTACCTTGGTCAGGCACCCGCCTACAGGAATACACTAAACAGATTAGAACTCTGTGTGGGCCCCGTTCCAAATTTCTGACCATTTTTGTTGCTCTTCTCAATGCTTTTTCTTGCTCTACTATGCTCCTTTGGAGGTGACCTCTCCTCCAACAGAACTACATGCAGAATTCAAGCTAGTGGCATTGGAATATTTTTTGCTTCAGTTTCTCTTTCTTAATAATTCCTAACATTGAGTTATTTCCTTGTCTTTTTGGCTGCTGTTTTGCACAGAGCTTATATTTTCAGAGAACTACCTATAGGTACTCCAAGCTCGCTCTCTCCTGAGTGGTAACAGCTCACTAACACTGGGTATTTTTACACACGTTTCTCCGGCATGTTTGCTGTTACATCCAGAACTTTCTGTGTGTCTAAATCACTCACCCAGATCTTAAACATCCGGCTCTTTGAACTTCTGCATAGAACTTCTCCCAGAACTTTTGTGCGCAAAATGTTGTCCTGGTAACCTGCTTTGTTCCAGGCAGCTGTGGTCACTTGGTTTCCATGGCAGCCCTTCACATCTACAGCTGCGGCTACTTTAGGCTGCCTCAGGGCAGTGTGTGTGTGTGTGTGTGTGTGTGTGTGTGTGTGTGTGTGTGTGAATGCATCCTGAACTTACTTGTGGACTTGTAAACCCTGAAGATTGAAATATCAGCACTTTAAGGTGTGTGTAAAAATACCCATAGATTCTCTAGTTTTCTAAATAAATAAATAAAAAGTGCTAATAGACTCTTTCTCTCTCTGCTTTTAGACAGATGGGCTGCCCCAATGCTGGCCACATCAGCCCACTTCACCCTTGGGTGACCCATCCGTCTAAAACCGCTCCGCTAAGCGTGGAGCAGACTGCACTGCTAGCAGCGCTCTGAAGCATCCTGAAGCGCTGCCAGTGGAGTCGACCAGCCAAACTTGAGACACCAGCCTGAAACGGAACAGCCGTCTGTCTAATGCAAGGACCCACACTGCTCCTCCTCTTCTAGTTCACCATTGCCCCGGGAAACATCATAGCATTGCAGATGCTCTAGCCTGTTACTCTGTGGTGGTGGTTGGGGTTAGGGATGTGCGCACGCGGTTCGGATGTTCGGAGTTCAGACCGAACTCGGTCTGTTTGGACGTCCGAACCGAATGTCCGAACTGAACTCGAAAATGGCTGAACAGTTCGGTCATGTTCGGGTGAGTTCGGATGAGTTCGGGGGCGGGGAAAACGTGACTGGAAGCTGAGGAGGCAGCTGAGGAGAAGACTTCCTGACACCAGGGGTGGAGACCAGGGGTTGTTTCAGGGACAAATTATACCGATGCCGAAATTTTGTTTCAAATTCGGTATCTGTATCAATAGCACTAATTTTGACTGCTCGGCCGAACCGAACTCCACTGAACCGAACAACCGGACCTGAACTCGGGTTTCGAACCGAACGACCAGACGTCTGAACGTCCGAACCGCATTCTGTTTGCACATCCCTACTTGGGGTGCTCCACGACTGAACCATGGGCTGCTGGATCTGTCTGATTTGGCCCTGGTGGGACCGGGTGCAGGCAGACATGAGGATTCACCCCCTGGGTGGCTCTGGGGTGTGGGCAGCCCCACGTCCATCTGAAACCCCCCCTCTCTCGGGAAGCTAGAGCTTCTGATGTTGTTGCAGGGATTTTCTGGTTTTAACACACAGGACATTTTATGCAAGTTCAGTTTCCTGACTCAGCATTCCCCAAGACAATAACTTACCATAATAAACAGTGGAGAGAACACCGTGTTGGTGTGGGTAAATTTGGTTCTAACGTGAGTGATGTACTTTGCGGAAATCACATAGGGCTGTGATTTGAACACCTTAAAACCTGTGAAATATGTCCCTTCACAGGTAAATGTCCCCCTCCACATTCCACTCCACCTTTCTGTGTCTAGATTCAACCACCTTTTAAAGGAGCAGGGACAGTCTGCCTTTTTGCCTCTGAAAAGAGACACGGGAATGAAATGTAGGGATTTGGGGGAATTGAATACAAATCTACCAAGTTATTATTGATTTCTTTTCTGGACTGCAAAGGAAATCAGGACTGGGCAGGGGAAGTTTGTAAGTCGGGCACAGGAGAAAAGAGAGTTATGCAGATATAGGCATTTCCAGTCGAATCTTGGAATGGATTCAAACTTTTCCTGTTCGGAGAGAACTGGAGGCGTAGAACTCTGACCTTTTAAAAATCCATTCAGAGTCTCATCTTTTTGAGATTTTTTACCTCAAGGGCTATCCTTTTACACTTTATAAGGGGGGGGGGGGGGGGGGGATAAGAAGGCACAAAGAAAGAAGGCATTCATTGAACAACTGAAAGCCGGGGTAGTTTTGCACAGAAGTAAAATAATGGGCTATAAGGGGAATGTGTAGTTTCTTTAAATCTGTTGGAGGAAGCTGCAACTCAGAAAGCTTGGGGCAGAAGTTTAAGAACATAGGAACTGCCATTTCCTGGGCCAGACCAATGGTCCATGTAGTACAGAATTCTATCTCTGACCACCTTCCCGCTACAGAGGGAGTACGCAACAAGTTGCAATGTAGTAATCCATTTCCTGCCATCCTCCCCAAACTCATGATATCCAAGGGTCTTGCCCGCTTGACCAACCTGACTAGTAGCCCTAAATGAATCTGGCTTTCAAAAATTCATTCAGTCCCTTTTTGAAGCCTTCTATGCTACTGGCCTGCATAATATCCTCCTGCAGAGTTCTACAGATTTATTGTATGCTGGGTGAAAAAGTAATTCCTTTTATTTGTTTCAAATCTTCTTCCTATTCACTTCACGGAGTGACTCCCTGGTGCTATTTAGAAAGGGTAAATAGCAGCTCTCTATCAGCGTTGTCAGCTCTCGCCAATTTCTTGTGAGAGAGGCCGTTTATAAGCCTCACTCCTGATCTTGTGATTAGTGTTAGTAATCTCGCAAGATTGGGAGGCTTGGAAGGAAGTGGGCATGGGGAAGTGTGGCGCAGGAGAGACCCCAACAGCTGACTCCTGAGGACTCAGCAGCATCGGGATGTGGTGAGAGAGCCCGCCCCGAGCCCTAGGGGCGTTGCTAAGCCTGGGCTTCAGGTCCCAACATTTTTCGCAGGCCCAGGGGCCAAACACAACTCATGGGTAGTTTTTAATTGGCTGCTTACCAGTGACTGTATATGGCTTCTGGATCCAGTTTCTCCCCCATGTACTGAAAGAGTGAACCCAAGATAAAGGATCAGAGATGAGGACATGCACACAAGGAGAGAGGATGGCACACATCCATGATCATGGCCCACGACAGATCATGGCCCACGACAGATCATGGCCCACATCCATGATCATGGCCCACGACAGATCATGGCCCACATCCATGATCTGGACCTTCTCTTCTTGAGTACACCCCTGCCCCCGGCTGCTATGTGGCCCTTGGAACTTATACTAATTTTCAAAGGTGGGGCAGGAAGAGTCCTCACCCTCTACTTTCAGAAAATCATGTAATATTATTGTTATTGCAATTTATTTATATTTATATAGTTCTTTCGGTTTTTGAAATGCTGTATAGTCCTTATCCTCTTCACCTTCATGACCACCCTGTGATGTAGAACCTTTGAAACAGAGGAAATGTGGTGCAATGCTTGGACGAGAGCGAGACCAGGCTTCCAACTCTAGCTTGTATTCTGTGTGCCATCATGGTTTAGTGAGATCTCACCGATAGCAGGGTTGTAGCTATTTTCTGCTCTGTAGGCGTACTGGAAGGAGGGGACTAAAGCTTGAAAAGGGGCACCCGCAAAACAGGAATAACCATCAAATCTTTGGTACTCGATTCAAATTGAAAACGTTGAGTACTGTTTGGGAGTCGAAATAGTGTCCAATTAGGTACCTGAAATACCAAAACACCCATTTTTTTAGGGCTGAGATGAGAGTAAGTATTCCCATCCCAAAAAGAAATACCAGAATTCCGGGAGTGTTTGCGAGTGTCCGTTGGTATTTTGTCAGTTTCTGGTGATGCCGCACTTCTGCCATTTTTCATCACTTTTGTCTCTTTCTGGGATGCTTTCATCCCTTTCTGGGAATTTTTCATCGCTTTTGGGGGGGACTTCTTCTTTGTCACTTTTCTTGAATTTTATCACAGTTTTACGGCAGTTTTACAGCACTTTTGGCAATTTCCAGCATGTCCCCAGCGCTTAACAGGCAAGTTTTCATCTCCACGGCCCCCTGGGGTGCGTGCAGGGCTCACGTGGGATTGGGACCAGCCTGTGGCTGCCCTGTTCAACTTGTGAAAAATATCAGGAAATGGCAAAAACAGCAGGAAAGCCGGTTCGTTTCTTTGTTGATTGAATCTTGGCAAATGCCCTGATTCCAACAGAAACAGCCCTTGCCAAGATTTTTTTGTTTCAAGTCTACTGGTTTTTTTTTACTTCCAGTCCCAGATTTCTGAAATTATGTTGGTATTTTTCAGGTTTGGGGGTAATTTCAGATACTCAAAACCCAGAAAACTCGGGGGGGGGGGAGGGAGATGAGGTGGGAGGGGTTGGGTGCCCGAACGATATTTGGGAAATGGTGCCTGGAAAAAAGTTGGTATTACCTGATTATACTCTATAGGCGGGTATTACCTGATTACCAAATCAGGTCCCCATTTTGTTTCATTTAATTAATACTATACCGTCCCTCTCGCTGATCACGACTCAAGGCGGGTAACAAAACATTTTAAATATACGAAACAATAAATGAACAATTTATTGAACAAATGAACAATAAATTTAAATATACAATACAACCATTTCATTTCTAGAGGGGACAGCTTTCATATCCTTCCTTTTTCTTTTCACTCTTCCTTCCATTGGACAAAAGGAACCAGAAGGTCCTAAGCCTGGTGTTGTCCTATGCTCATCAATGCTGTCCCCGAATGTAAGAGGCACGGGCTAAGGATCCCCCCGGCTCACAAGTGCAGGCCCTTTTTCATTTTAGCACTTTCTCTTGCGTTGGGACGAGAAGTTCGAGCAGGCCCACATGCCGTAAGGTATTTCTCTGACAATTCCCTTCACGTGGCGCAGCCTGAATGTGAGCCAATGGTGTAGGACATCAGCACTCAAAACAAGGAGCTTGTCATAAACACCAAATGAAAGCAGACGCCAGCTTCTTTTATCTATTTATTTTTCATTTCACTTCCTTTTTTTCCCTCCCCACTCTGCCTCTTTTGAATGAGTCCCAGTTGCTAGCACCAGTAGCACAGGCTCAGTGCTAAAATCCCCTGGCTTTTGAGCTGCTGTTTTTGGTTTCTTTTCCTTTTCCTTTATCGCCTGCCTCCTATTTATTACAGAAAGGATTCTGCTGTATTGGAGCACGGCACAGGATTCGGTTTTTGGAGAAAGAAGAACAGCTCAGGCAAGCTGTTTGCAAAAGATCTGAAATAGCAAAGCAACAGAAAACCCGTCTTTATCTCCTTTTCTCCTGTGTTTCATTCTGTAACCCATCTTCCCCCTCCCCCATGTATTTATTTGGCAAAGTTATGATGGAAGGAAAGCATTGACATAACCAAGTGGACAGTGTGGGTTATGCATCTGGTTCAGTGTCTAATTTAAAGACAGTATGTGAGTCTCTCATAGCTCATCTACAGAGCTCAAGACTTACAGCTCTGAAAGCTCCTGGTTCGATCCCTATTGAGTTGACCAACTCAACAGGGATTATGGGTACTCGCCTAATAGCTTGGATTATATAGAGTTTCCTACCCCGTCTCTGTAGGCCTTCACTCCCTTGAGGGGTGGATCTGGGCCCCCGACTCTGTGGTCTGGAGTATCCTGGGGGCAGGGGTATACATATGTAGGGGGCATGCCCCCCAGCCCAGACATGCTTCATGGCCTTCCAGTGGCAAGCTGCTGATGGGTGGCTTATAGTGAACCGGGCTGGTCATAGAATGGAAAGAGACCTCAGACTGGAGGTTCCCCACCATCTAGCACAGGGGTGGAGGAACCTCAGGCCCAGGGGCTGAATGCAGCCCGTGACATGTTTTTATGTGGTCCCTTTCGACTTCCTGGATCTGGCCCTTCGATCCAGTTATTACCTCCAATCACTGAAAAACTGAGCTCAAGGGAGGGGAGCAGAGAAGAGGGCATGCACACCAGGATTGGGGGCAGTTCCATAGCACCGACCCATGATTTCAGCCCTCTTTTTCTTCAGCGCATCACTAAAGCATCCCCGCTCCAACGTCTGTGTGGCCCTCGGAGCTTGTGCAAACTTTCACAGTTGGCCTCCGGGGCGGGGGGGAGGTATCCACGCCCCGGATCTAGCCCAACCTCAAAGTTAAGCAGTCACCTGAGTGGGATTTGACCCAACTTTCTGAAGTAACGTTTCACTATCCTAGTCTATTTTCTAGTCAGTAGAGCAATCTGGGAGTCCGTATACTGCCTGCCTGTTGGGCTTCAAAATGGGCATCCGTACATGAATATGGTAGATGTATGTAAACTCCACAATGCAATGAATTGCTGTTCACCCACCACTCTGAGCCAACTTGAGCTTAATGGATTGAAAGCTCAGAGATGGGTAGTGCTCAGCTGATGATTCTGGGGCGTCCTAAATGATGATTTCTCCTGCTCTGGAGAGTGGGTGCTTTTACCTTTCAAATGTGGTGGGACTTGGATCAGCTCCAAATTCGAGTACCGCAAATTCAACGGCTAAACTCGTTTTTGTAGGTACTCGTTTCACTCAAGCCCAGGCATCCTTTCAGTTTCCAAGTCTAACCGCTAGACAATCTCATTTCTCATCATCATCATCATCATCTGTAAGTACAGGGAGAAACTAATATCCCACCGCTTCCTGAAATGTTCAAGAAATGCCTAATGAACTTTGGAGGTTTTTTTTTTTTTTTTAAAGACTTCCAATTGGGAGGGGGGGGGGGGGGGGGGGGGGGGGGAGGAGGGGGGAGCTGTTCAATAGCTCTTCTGTTGACTCCTCGAGATTTGCTGTCCTTCCTCTTCAAATTTAATTGCCTTTGTGTATATGCAGGATATAATTTGGAGGACATATCCTCCTGAAGGTCCCATTGCAAGAGAGATTCATCACACAAACATTGCTGTCTTGGTAAAAGAGGTGGGAGATGATGCAGAGGAGACTTGTAGTGTTTTATTTCCCAAGCAATTAAATAGCTGTAAATAAAACTCTGGGAAAGTTAGTAGGGAATGAAGGTAAATAATTAGCCTAGATGCTAACTGAACATGCACAATATTCTAATACCTTGCTACTAGAACACTTTGCACTCAAGGATTCTAAAACACTTTAGACACACGGTGTTTATAGACATGCAGCTGGTGGAGTGGGGGCTGCCCTCATGTCTATGATGCCCCTCACCCTGTGACCCTTACATCCAATTTCAAGAGTCAATTCGAAGTCTGTCCTGAGTCATCTGGACGATACGGCTAAGGGACACCCATCTTCTGTACACAAGGGAGTGATGTGGCCAGCACCATGTCCGACCACCTTGGACTTCCCTAAACCAATCGATCAGGTTTCTGTTCACACATGGGTGGGCTGGAATTGGCCATCGAAAGTGAGACCAAAGCTGGATTTGAACTCATAACCTTGAGGAATTAATGCCTTAACCACTCTGTTACTTCACCTTTCCACCTTAATTTGGTCTCTTGTTACTCCATCCTCTTGGCACCTGAATCTTTCTCTCTATGAGAATTAGCCCTGTTCTCAAGTTAGTACCCATTTCTTTGGCTCCAACCACCCTAGAGGTTCCTCTGCTTTCCCATCCTTCACCTTGCTCCAGAGTTTTCAGCCAGCTACTCCTATAGCCACCAATGGAGGTGGACCAAAACTGATGAACTGTCTTAAAGGGGGGATGCAGACTGCTCCATCACATGGATCTAGGATTTCTCATCCCATGCTATACTATCAAGCCAGGATCATTAATGGAGACAGTTGCGTTAGAACATCATGAACTTTTCTCTAAAAAACCAGCCATGTTACTTGTAATAAATGAGTCTCTCCAATCAGCCTCATCCGTACAAGGTCTCTGGTTGAGCTGAAACAAGTGCCTTGAAAAACAGGTCGACCTGTCAAAATTGTGGCACTCAATCTGACCTGTTAACATTGCGTACCAATTGGTAATCAATTAGCGCCCAACCCGTTGTACTGATTTATTGTTTTTCATCCCGTTTTTTTTACTTCTGGCACCATTTTTTTTTAACTTTCTGTCCCAACTTTCTGTCCCTTGTACTTTGGTGCTAATGGTAATACATGGAAGTTTGGGGTAATCATGAACCCAATTGGTACTAGAGTAGCCGATTGGACAGCCAAGACAATACTCAAATACCTATTGGCAGCAAATGAGCTAGCACACAGCTGAGTAGTTTGAATTCCCTTCAGCAGAGGGCGACAGACGTTAAAACTCGGATCTGTTGCTAGGTAGTTAATGATACCATTCCTCCCGTTTTAATGATGGAAGAGTGGAGGTTCTGAGAAATGCATTGCTTTGCCTGGGAAACAACAGTCATTGAAGAGCAGAGTGAGAGATTAGAATCTCTGTGAGACTTGACAGTTTGCATTCACCTGGCTTTTTAAAAGCTTCCTTCCCCCACCCCCTTTGGTTTTATTTCTCTGGGATGTGCCTGGCTTTCATTTCTTTCAGTTCAGAAGTTTTAACAATTCCAAGCCAAATTCAGTCAGAACAGCTGAATTTCACCTGGCTTCAACAGACCCTCATAAATCAACTTGGTTCATTCAAAACCGGGGCCAAGGCTTTAGTGAGAGCGGCTATCAACCTTGGCAGACAGGCACGCGTTAGCAAAACTTCCCGCCCCGAGCTTTGGTGTGCTTACAGAACCCGCTGAGCTGCATGTGATGCTGGGTTTTTATGCAGCTCAGCTGTTGAAACATTGGGTAAAACCAAACGCAACAGTGTAGCCCAGGACACACCAGCACAGCTGTTTATGTGCCACCAGATGTTAGCCCGAGACTGCCTACTGGGGGCGGTCGGCAGCTAGCCCAGGCTGCGTCCTCAGAAAATCTAAGTACGCTCCTCCTGAGTTCAGTCCCATCCAAACCCCTTGCAGCTCAGACACCCCCCTCAATCCTGCAGAGATCCCTTCACACTAGGGTTACCAGACCTCCCCTTTAAAAGAGGTTGCTTGTGAAAAATACATGTTACCAGGCTGTATTGGTTCCAGTGCATCCCTGCACCATGGATTTTTCATAAGTGTCCTCTTTTAAAGGGGAGGGATGGCCATCCAACTTCACACTCCTGTTCACAAAGCAGGCGCCTCCATTTTGAGCTCTGCTTCATTCTTTTGCCCGGGCTGGCCCCAGCCACACCCAAACCCAGCTGCTACCGTATTATTTATTTATTTATTTATTTCATCGATTTATATCATCAATTTATATCATCGAAGATATTTAGATCGATGAAATTATCATTGATATAAATATAAATATATCGATGGTATTTATATCATCGATGGTATTTATATCATCGATTTATATCCTGTCCCTCCTGAAAACAGCTCGGGGTGGCTAACAATTTTGAAACATAAAAATACAATCATATAAAATTTAGAACAATCATAATAGTATTAAAACAGGGCGAGGCACACGATAAAACAATAAAAAAGGGTAGGAGGAGATTAAAAACCCCTAACCCCCTCCTCGCCAATATTCGGTGTTATCCTCCAACTGGAGTAGCATCTACAGTCCCTTAAGCACCTGCAACAGGCCGGTGCTACCTCTAGGAAAGGCCCGGCGGC
>QEPC01008446.1:1571537-1590018 GCA_003113815.1 Sphenodon punctatus | reverse complement strand
TTAGTGATTTAGTTTTAGTGTTTGTAGGAATAGGCCTGTGTACTTATTAGATAATCCATTTAGTTCATAGCATTTAGAATAGTTAATAGCAGCTAGATTTAGTGTAGATAGATATATATAATATTAGATAAAATAAATAAATACCAAAAAAAAAGAAAAGAAAACCATATAAAAACATATAAAAAACAAAAAAAAACATCCATAAGAACATTTCCCGAACGGCCGAACCGAACAGCCGAACGGCCTAACCGAACAGCCTGTTCGGACGACTGAACCAAACAGCCAAACCCAAACCCGGCGAACTAACCGAACGGACGAACCGAACACAGCCGAACTGAATGGACGAACCGAACGCAGCCGAACCGAACGGACGAACCCGAACCGCGATCTGTTCGCCCATCCCTACTGTATATACCCCTGATGCATCAGAACTGACCACCTGCAGAGACAGGATGGTAATGAAATAAGATGGCAATTTATATTTGCAAATTTTCTGCTCAAGTCAAGTTAGTGCAGTCAGTCTGTGTTACCTGACAGTCTCTTTACAGAAGGTACAATACCTAGTTTTAGGTCTTTCTTCACTCAACTATTTGTGGTGTCTGATCTAGTCTCCAGTGAAGTCAACAGAGTTTTCCAACAGTATTTCAGGCCACTTTTACACATGACAAAAATGGGTTCTTATAAATTCTCAAGATAATACAGGGTGTTATAAATGCTAGAGTTTTGTAACGTGCTAACACACTATTCCCCTTGTTATACAGAGAGATCTCACATCCTTGTACGAGTGGGTTACAAGGCTGTGAGATCTCACTGCATAAAAGGGGAATGTGCATTCACACATTGCAGAAGTCCAGCATTTATAATACCCTGTATTATAAGAATCCATTTTTGTCATGTGTAAAAGCCGTGTCAGTGTGCGTTGAATCCGTTTTGGTGATCTTTCCAGCAGTGCTTGGAAAGAGAAATGTTATGTCATGCAATAAGAACATAAGTAGTACTGTACAACAGTCCATCAAGGCCAGCATCCTGTCTCTAACAGTGTCCAATCGGCAATCTCTGTCTCTTGGGAGAAGTACCTGACAGATCACAATGGGCAATCCATTCCCAGTTGTACCAACCCCCAACAGTAAGAGGTTATGTCCCTCAAGACTACTTGGCTAATAGGCATTCATGGACCTATCCTCCAAGAACTTATCCAATCCCTTTTTAAAAGGTACTACCCTACTAGTCTTGACCACTTCCTCTGGCAGTAAATTCCAAAAGTTAATTGTGTGCTGAGTGGAAAAATAAATACTTTAACTTCTTTCGTTTTAAATCTGCAAACAGTTAATTTCATGGAGTGCCCACTTGCTTTATTACACCAATGCTCCAGGCACTGCACTGCCTGCCTATAGTCTTCCGGGCCCAATTCAAGGTGCTGGTATTAACCTATAAAGCCCTAAACAGCCTGGGTCTTATCTATCTGAAGGACCGCCTAACTTCCTGGGCAGCTCCTGCGAGGTCTTCCCTCCTAGAGTTTCCCCGCTATACAGTGGAAACTGACAGGCAGGCAGCCGACCCGGTGCTGTGGAACTTCCTCCAGGTGGAGATCCGCTTTAGCCCAAATCTTCTTATAGTCCACCGCCAATGTAAGACCTGGCTCTTCCGCCAGGCATTTGGTGGAAGGGAGGGGTGAGGGAGGGTGGGTATTTACACACCACTGGAATGAATGTTTCTGAATTTTACTGTTTTAATGTTTTATTATGAGTTTGTGTTTTGTTAAAGTTTTTTAAAATACATTTACTATATTTTGTGATTACATGAGTTGACCCGAGCTGCCTGCGTGCAGGAGGGGCGGGTAATAAGCTTATGAAATAATTTTAAATTACTATTTGAGAGGATAAATAGCCGCTCCCTATTTACGTGTTGCACACAACGCATCATTTTATAACATTATATCCTCTCTCAGTTGTCTCTTCTCCAAGCTGAAGAGCCTCTCTTCATACGGGAGCTATTTTATCCCCTTGATCATTTGTGTTGCCCTTTCTCGGTCTTTCCTAGTTCTATGTCTTTTTTGAGATGGGGCGACCAGAACTACACACACTACTCCAGGTGTGGTTGTACCATAAATAGTCAATACTTTTTGTATTGTATGCCGTTCGGCATACAACGTATCTGACTGTATCCCATTCGGCATGCAGTGGGACCGAACGTATTGTCAGAGGTGTAAATGCAAATTTAATGAGTACTAGGGAGGTGGAAAAACACGCTCCAATTCCATAGTGGAGTCATTTTGACTTGTGGGGTTTTTATTTATTTATTTATTTATTTACTTATTTAACGGATGAGGAGGTTACTTGAAATAAGAAAAATTCAAGCTGATGGGAGTTTCATTTATTATTTAATCCGCTTCCTATCTGAAATGAACAAAAAATGGAATCTAATATGTCGTATGTATATTGTTGTCTTAGCGAAAAGAGAAGGGGCAAAGGTCTGCAATTTTACTTAATATATTAAATACGACGGCAGGCTCTGAGCCAGATTAATAACACACACGCAACCTGTGTGTGTGTGTGTATGTGTGTGCGCGCGCGGCTGTAAATATACGTATTTTCCAGTGTTGTGAATGATGCTGGTGGACTGATAAGGGGATCCACTGCTCAACTTTATTAAATAGAAATAAACTCTCTTCTATTGCCAAATCCCACAAGGTGATGGAAAGTGGAGAATGAAGCGGGGCTGTCATTCTTCAATTTTTAGTGGTTGAGTGTTTTATTGTCCTTCTTTGCCAACGTCCTTCAAAATGTGATACTCCGTATAATGATGTAACAGTGAAGGATAGAATCATTCTATCCATTCAACCTTTGACTAGACCTGAAATGAGAAATCTCAGCAAGGGTTGCTTCCATCGGAAGCAGGGCATTCACTGAGGTTTGCCCGACACAGAAAAGGTACCAACTTTCCTGCCGATTTGGCCATTTTCCGATTCTTTTTTTTTTTGCACATTAAACGGGGTTTCCACCTGTCCCACGCCTCGTGTTTGCCCTGCATGCACCCCTAGGGGCTGTGGAGATGAAAAACAGACGGCTAAGCACCGGGGAAGTGTTGTAAATTGCCAAAATTGCTTTAAAATTGCTGTAAAACTGTCCCCCACCCAAAAAAAATTCTGGAAAGTGTCAAAAAAAAGTCCCAGAAAGTTACACACACACACAAAAGGTGGAAGCATGGAATCACTGGAAATTGACGAAGTACCAACAGATACTCGCAATCACTCCCAAAAGGTCAGTATTTCCCTTCAGAACCAGAACACTCTCGTCTCAGCCCTACCTCTGACAACTCCCGACAGTCAGAGGCAGCATCTCCTGAACTACTTGACAAAATAAGAACATAAGAAGCCCACTTCTGTGGGCTGCCAGCAGTGCTTGTCTGTCGCTTGCAGCTTGTTCAAAATATGGCAGCACAGCTGCTTACTGGTCCGGGCAGCTGTGATCATATCACACCCACCCTGCGTTCTCTGCATTGGCTGCCTGTAGAATAAGAAACTGAATTTAAGATCGTGCTGCTGGTTTTTAGGACCCTGAAGAGTATAGGCCCTGGCTGTATTTGCGACCTGCTCCTCCTGCGCCCAGATGATTAGCTGCACTCAGAAACGACCTGCTGGTTGGGGAGCCTTCCATCAAGCCAGTGGGCGAACAGGCTGTGATGGGCCCCTCAGGGTGGAACTTGCTCCCTCTGGAGCTCTGTATTAGTTCCTCCATCCTCACCTTCAAAAAGCACCTAAAAACGTGTTTATTTTCTTTTTGCTTTTAGGATCCGCTGCCAGTTCTTGATGTGTGGCGTTCTTCCCCACTACTCCTTGTCCCTTTTAAAATTGTTTGTATAGATTTCTATTTTAAATGGATTTTATGTCCTTTTTTTAAACATTGTACAGCATTCCAATCTCCATCTGGTGGAGGAGCACTATAAAAATAAAGGTTATTATTAATTATAATTATTAGTTCTTAGAGAATAGGTCCAAATATGGTTTTTTGCCAAGTTGGTTGTGGAACGTAAACTCTGATTTTGGCAGGGGCAGGGGGGGGGATGGGAGTAACCATTAGGGAATGGACCACTACGATATTTATTTATTTATTTATAAATATTTGTTAGCCGCCCCCTCATGCCTATGGCATCTCGGGGCAGCTTACAGCATAAAAACACACAATAAAATTAATTAAAACAATGTTTTAAAAGTACAATCCCCCCTTACCCAACCCTCCCCTCCGAAGACCTGGGCAAACAGTCAGGTCTTACAGGCTCGCTGAAACGCCAATAGACCTGGAGCCAGATGGGCTTCCTCTGGGAGGGAATTCCAGAGCCTCGGCCCAGCCACCGAGAATGCCCTCTCCATTGTGGCCCCCCGCTTTACACGGGGACCTCCAAAAAGGCACCCCTGGTGGACCAAAAAGGCACCCCTGGTGGACCCTGGTGGCTCACTCTGAGGCACGGAGGGCGAGGCGGTCCCCAAGGTATGAGAGGCCCGGACCATGTAGGGCTTTATAGATCAACACTAGCTCCTTGAATCAGGCTCGGTACGCTATAGGCAGCCAGTGCAGAGTATGGAGCGCATTGCAGTAGTCTAGCCTTGAGGTGATGAAGGCATGAATGAGGGTGGCCTGGTCGGGCCTGGAAATGTACGGACACAGCCTCCGTACCAGATACAGCTGGCGGAAGGCAGCCTTAGCCACCATCTCTACCTGCCGATCCAGTCGGAGCCCCAAGTCCAACACCACCCCCAGACTCCGAACCTGCTGGGCTACAGGAGGGCGGGCCCCCCGCTACCAGGGGACCCGGTACCTCCCTCGGCCTCCCCACCACCATCACCTGAGTCTTATCAGGATTGAGCTTCAGTCTGTTCTGCCGCATCCAATCCGCCACGGCCTCCAAACATTGGGAAAGTAATGAGACAGCAGATATGACCTGTTGGATGTTCCTCTGAAGCCACCAAAAGTGGCCACTGTTGGAGATGAGAGGCTGGACTGCACGGACCATTGGTTTGTCTCAGTATGATACTAATTTAGCATGCAGCATTTCAGCAAGTGTTTCCTACATTCCGCTCAATATCTCGTGGTTAAACTCTGTCTGGAAGACGTTTTGTTTTGATTTGGAGACTCCCGAGTGATAGAGGCTCTGATCTGGTGCCTGTCTGTTGAAGGGTGTCTATAAGTACATGCATCACAGTTATCTAGTATTTCTTTAATTCTATTATTAGATAGGTTTGGGAAACCTCAGGGTTTCTAAGTGTGACCATGTGCTCCATAGAGGCAGCAGCCGAGAGCTAATTTGAAAAATCCATGCTGGACAGTGGGACAAAAGGCACCCTTTAAATGATGTTTAGTGATCTGTGAAGAATGTATTGAGTGCAGAGGGACCTCGGTGGAATTTCTTTATGTCAGTGGTGAAGCAGTTCGTATTGAAATGGCAATAAAGCATGTGTTGCTTTTATCCTGTTCATATTTTAAAGGGATGCTACACTCGTGGTTCTAGCCCCCAAACGATGGTGCTGTAACATCAAGAGTGTTTTTTTGTTCTGTAAAATCAAGGGTATTTTAATGTTTATTCTATTTTATTTTTTTTGTTCTCAACGAAATCTGAAATCAATACAAATGTTCCTGTGGCTTTTAAAAAAAAAATAATAAAAAAAATAAATAGAGTGTATGAGTTCTTTTGTACATTCATTTGCAGTGCTTGTAACCCAAGCATTAAATATTGTGCCTTCCAGCTTCATGTGCATCCATCTAGCACACATTTGAAACCACCCCTAAATCTTAACATACCCTAAAGGTGGGGAACCAACAGTCCATGGGGTGAATCCAGAAGAGATGGGGTTTTTTTGTTTGTTTGTTTTTTATCCTCCATGAGGAGATGAATTTAATCCTCCCTGGAAATGATAGTGCCATCCACCATGATCCTATCTTCCAGGATGGGCATGAAGTTTGTATCCTTCATGTTGTATCCTTCATAAATATCTTTAATTCTCTTTTTTTTTGTTTTAATACTTACACTCTTGGTTTTCAGAACATCCTTTGGCAATGAGTTCCACAGGTTAATGTTGTACTAGGTCAAGAAATGTTGCTTCATTTATTATCAATCAGCTACCTATCTAAGGGCACTTTCCCACGTTCTCCAGTGCACACGATTTGTCTCCGGGAAAGAATTTGGAAGGCAAAGTAGGTGCAGGGTTTGTCACGTGGGAAGCTCCCCCCCCTGCCCCGCACATTTCTGCTGGCGATCCTGCACAGGGTTGCAGAGCTGGATTTCCCTACTCTCAAATCCTATGCAGAATTGCCGGCAAAAATGTTCGGGGGGGAGGGGGCGGTTTCCAACATCATCCCCCCCCCCCCCACCGCATGCTTTGCCTTTTGCATTCTTTAGAGGCAAATACTGGGCACTGGAGAACATGGGAAAGCTCCACAAACCTATCTCTATATCTGTCTATTAGGGATGGGAGTCCAGATGGAGTTTTGGTTTATTTCTGTATCAGTTCTTCATGATTTTTGGATCTCGTTTCGGTTTTTCAAAGTTTTTTGCATTGGATTTCCCCCCCCCCCCCTTTTTTTGCTGCTGTTGTTGTTTGTTTCTCATTGACTTCAGTGGATTTTCTCCCTTGAAGTCAATGAGAACTGGAAAAATGTCAATGCAAAAAAATCAAAACGCCAGAACCAAAAATGAACTGCAATTTCAGTTTAAAAATTTAAACAGCCATTTTTGGGGGCAGTTTTGGTTCTATCCGAAACCGGAATTCCCACCCCTACTATCTAAATCTTTCTTTATATATATAATATTGCATCTCACATGGTTGTGGAGAGAGAACTTCAAAACGTGGCTTGAGGTTAATTGAAAGCCTCCGAAATCCAGAAAGCAAATGAACAAGATTTCAAACGTATTACCATTTAATAATCTTTTAAGTCAATCTGTTTAAGTCAATCTCCTGATTTTATGGGGCCTGACTGGTGGTTTTTAAAAATAAATAAATAAATAAATAAATAAACAAATGTTTTGGGCTGGCAAGATTGCTGACAGCATCCTATTTAAATAACAAGTGACAGCCCATTCACTGAACTAGTTATCAATTCCGGGCTTCTTTGTTCCTTCAGGCGAGCTAAGTATGTCCTTGTTAACATTTGCTTGAAGGCATCATGTGCTTTAAACTCCCATTTTTAAAGGGTTTCTCGGTCAATTACAGGAACAAAAGTCACTTTCAAGCAGAGCTGGGACCCACATTCAAGCCCCAGCTCCCAAGTTTGTACAAAATTCAGATCTGGGTTGGAATTGTAAAGCAAAAGTGTGTAAATTGTAAGCCGCCCCAAGCTGCCTGTGGCAGGAGGGGCAGATAGTAATTTTTTTAAAATAAAGTTTTAAAATGCCTCGATCTTCCCAGGGAATTTTAATTCCGATTTTGGATTCATAGGCCTCATTACTGCTTTTATGAGCTGAAAGGCCACCTCACTAGGACTGTAGCGGAATATCGCAGCGGTAGCTATTTCCGGTGGAAACAGTGTTTCCGCAATTAGTGGAACGGCATTGCAGAGGCTTTCATTCCGCGGTTTCATTCCGCGGTTCCGCTTATTTAATTCCGCAACTTAGTGGAATCGTGGAAACATGACATTTTCGCTATTTCCGCAATTCCGCCAGTGTTATAAATAGCTGAATAGCGGTTTTCCGCCATTTCCGCAATTTTTTCGCAATTCCGCGCTTTTCAGAATTCCGGCGGAATTAGCGGAATATCCGCAGAAAAGTTGCGGTGTGGCGCGGGCAGTTCCGAAATGGCGGAACGGAATCGCGGCGTGGTAAAAGCTGCTGCCTCATCAGCCCTACACCTCACTCTTCCTGGTTTTAAAGCCCTACCTAGAACTCGTTGGATTTGAGATGGATCTCCTCCGTGAATATCTCACGCGGACAAAGTTCCTGTCTCCAAGAGCTGTGTATTCAAGTAATTATATGGCTAAGAAGCACAAGACACAAAGGAACACGTGCACTTTGGGTAAAAACAAATGTGACAGCTGGTCAGCCACTGCCCGGCCCAACCTGTGTCAGGCAGCTGTAGCAGACATGCTGCACCCAGTGTCCCACCTCCCGCCAGGATGGGCAGCCATGGTGGCCAATGATGTCCAGCCATGGCTGCCCATCCTGGTGGATCTGTCCCGGGGCAGAAGACCAGCTCCAAAACAAATGAGGAGCTCCGATCCGACCTGTTTTGGCCCAATTGGGTAGCAGTTACCCCAGGTTGTGATCACAAAGGGCTCATAGCCAATGTGGCTTCTAAGCCAGTTTTCCCACCTACAGAATATGGTATCCAACAATTCCACACACTTCCAGTCCAAGAAGGTGGTTATGAGCTGCTTCTGTTCATTTCCAGCTTTATTTCCCAAAATGGATATCCAGTTTGGTTATTTCAGTTTGGTTATTTTGGTTGCTTAGTTAACTAATCTAACTAAACTGCCTAACTGAGTCAGACCAATGGTCCATCTTAGCCCAGTATTGTCACAACCTTACACGGCAGCAGGGGTTTCAAATTCGGGTCCAAATCTGGCTCTTCCAGGGTCTCCGTCAGAGGCCATCCTGGCGTACCAAGAGTTTTGGCACACTTGGGACTATTGCCAGAAATGAAATGATCAGAATAACCAAACTGAAATAACCAAATAAATAGCAATGCAAATATCATTTTTGTGGGGAATAATTACTCAGATATTTGGAGGGCTATCCAAAAATGAATTTTACTTTTTATTTGTTTGTTGTTTGTTGAAAAAACAAGATTTTTAGCATCCTTGACAACCATAAACTCTCTCCCCCCCCCCCCAACCCCCACTTTCAAATTCTGAAAAATGGGTCATGAGTACATTGACCACCTCCTAAAAATTGTATTTCTATCAAAAAAGATTGTTTAAATCGTAATCATAATAATAATTAATAATTAATACATTAGAGTAATTCCAACCATTAAACAAAGCCAGATGCAGAAAGGATCCTTGAAGACCAGTGCTGTGGGTTGGTGAACTTCTTTCCCTGATTGCAATGAGAGTTGACCACACTTTGCTTCTTGCCAGTTCTGACCCTGTTCCCACATTCTTTTCACACAACCCCCCCCCATAGCCTTCATCTTTCTCCCTCAATTCAGAGAAACTAAGACGGCAATCTCATGAACCTACTGAAGTCAAGGCCAACACTGTCCTTGACTTAAGTTCTTAGGGGTGCCCCCAAAGTCTTGCTGAGTGCAAAACCAGCTCATCAGCTAGATAGGTGGACATTTCCTTGACTCACTTTTATTTTTCTGCCAAGTAGTGCTTTATTTCCCCTCTCCTACCATTGCTACCTCAGCAAAATGGGGAGGAGAAAAGGTTGCGGCCTAGTTGACAGATGCTTAGGAAATTACAGGTGAAATCTGCCGAGTCAGGGATTGAATTGTTTGTAATCCCAGGACTGTATTTAGTCCAGTAATAACTGTGGCTGTTTTCTAGATAAGACCTGGGTAAGTCTGATGGGAAAGAAGCTACCGAGCATTTGTTAAACTTCTTTCTTTGCTTTTATTTATCTCTAAGCTGTTCACAAGAAGGTTTCTTTTTGTGCCGAAGCCAGATACTTAGATGAAAAATGACCCATCTCCGCTCCCTTCCCTACCTCCCTCATCCTTCTGAAATTGACCTCTCCATTAGAGCAGCCGATCGGTGGAGTGTTACTCAGATTTAATGGCAGTCAAAGGGAAAACCAATTTAGTTTCAGACGCCATGACAGCGGCGCACCTGCAGGACCCGGGGCAGACTGATCAAATGTCTTGTGTGGCTCTTGCGTCAAGTCGAAGCTAAATATAAACAATTAATGATGTCTCTGTCCCTGTCTGCTTTTGTTTTGCTGTTCTAAAAGCAGCTGTTGTTTTCTAGGAAATGCTATCAACATGCTTGTTTCTGGTGCAGGAGTTGAACATGCAATGTCGCCCTCTAGTGGTAATGATGAGGGAAGTGATGCTTTTCTCACCAATAGGTTCCTCCTTTTTTTCTGTGGATAGAACATCCATATTATGTAAGCAGAATGCATTATGCAAATTAGCTAAAATCCTGAACGCTGTGCAAATTATGAATGCAAAGGAATTTCCCACTAAGCAGTTTCGTCAATGTTGGACACCTCATTTATTTATTTTTTAATAAAAATCACTATGAACTACAACATGGTCTTATCAGGAGGCGGGGAGGGGGACTCTTCTTTTGTCTGTGACAGAGGGCTGTGGGTTACTCTTCATCAGCTGTGTCAAAAGGCCTTATTGTCCAGAATTTACACCAGTCCCTAACAATGTCAGCATCCCATTGGCTACCTCAATGCTGGCCTTCTATTGGCTAGCTCACAGTGCTTTCCACTCAGACTGTAATTCTGTGCTGACTGAGACACATTCTGGGCCTTTTTACATTAGACACACCCAGGCATACACACGTGGGTTCACTGTGTGTGCATGTGTGGATATCGGTGTAAACAGCGCAGCGAGTGGGTGGGCGTGCATGGACACTCCCACGTAAGACGCATGCACACCCATCTCCACCCATCACCCACGCATGGAACAATTGACCATAACGGCATTTGTTCCATGCATGGGGATGTGGGGGGGATCAGTGTGCATGCCCCACCCCGCCCATGGTGCGGCATGCACACCAATCCCGCCGTTCCCCCTCGCCCATTTAAAAAGGATCTCTGTGGTAATATGGCTAAATGCACAATTCTGTGTAGATGACTGGCCACAGAAGTGCGGAATTCACAGAGCCCAATCTACAACTTCCCACTTCATGTTTTCTTACACTACCTCTGAGGGCAAGGATGGGGAACCACACATCCAGAGGCCAAATGTGGCCCGCCAATAGTTTGCACAGGTCTGCGTGTGCCATGTGGAGCACATATGCACGTCAAATGACTGGGGGTGGGAGAAATGAAACAAGCCGGGATAGGTGTGAGCTGGGTGTGCGCCTCTACTCACACACCAGACACTCCTGCCCCCGCAGAAAGCATCCCAGATTTTCCCACGATGCTCTGTGAATGGGCATAAATGGGCAATGCATCGGTCATGGGAGCACGCACCCACGCATGTAGCCTTCAGATGGATGCATGGGTGGACCTGTGTGGGTGCCTCCTATCTAAAAACAGCTTTAATTTGGTCCTCTTCCATGTCGTGGATCTGGGTCCAGGGGTCAGTTCCTACACTCAAGCACTGAAAGATTGAACTCAGGGTAAGGCAGCAGAGATGAGGGCCAGCACTGAAGGATAAGGGGATACATTTATGGCACAGATCCATTATCTACATTAGAGCTGAAATGAATACCTGCAAAGTGCATAAACCCATCCAATTTCTGGTAAATGACCCAACTCCCCACCTTCTGGTACTATTGGCTCCCAATTAGTGCCCAACGGGTTTAGCGACATCCTGATTTTCTGACTTCTGGTTCTGGAATGCTGACTTTCAGTTTCGAGTTCCCATTTTTCCTGGTTTCTCAAGTTTCCATCCCTTTTTTTTCTATTTTCCTGAACCGATCTATTATTAGGTTTAGGAAATTGATAAATCGGTTTCAATGATCCCCGATTTTTTTCAGGTAATTGGGTGCTCAGGTAGTCCATCAAGTAACCAACACGGTGCTTGGAAGGTATTACCCATGGTTAATAAAGCAGGTACCCGTTCCAGCTCATCTGTGGATAAGGTCACAATCCTGGTTGATACTGAACATGCTCTGCATGTTTGCATTGTGGTGTGGAGTCATGGGACTCTATTTTAATCTTAGCCTGTTTTTAGATGTGCCACTGGGCTTGCAGGTTTAAATAATCCACCATTAGAAAAGTAACGCAGGTGATGTTTAGACGCGCCATCCCTGTTGAAAACCGCGGCTCATGCATTCTTTTGAAACCGCATTGGTAAAACCTCGATAACGAAGTTTTACCAATGTGGTTTATAAAGAATGTGCGAGCCCTGGTTTGCAATTGCGACAGTGCATCTAAACACTGCCTGTGTGATTTTTTTTATTTTTTTTTTAACGGCCGATTATTTAAATCCATGAGCCCAGTGTCATGTCTAAAAGAAAGCTCCCTTAAAGTAAAGTCACTTAGGCAAAATGTTTGGGAATCGCTGCTCCGGGAGTGGTCACTGTTTAGAATAGGATCCTTTAGTACAAGAACCCCAGGAGTGATCTTGTATGGTGGTTATTATCTTCCAAGGAAAGGAATAAAATTGTTTTAGGTTTGCTGGTATTGAGAATATCCTGATTTTCAAATAAATGTCATCCTCCTAGGCCTTAATATTTACTAGGAAAAAATATCACAAACCTCTGATAAATAACTCAGGCAACTCCATCTGGAAAAGTGTTGGATTTGGCTTACTTTTTTTCATAAGCAAAGATCATCGTTGTCTGTTCTGGCAAATAAAATCAATCAAATTTGGGTCGTGTGTAAGGTTTTTTTTGGGTAGAATTATAATATATTAAAGATATAATATATTAAAGAATGGTTTTACGTCCCATATATTTAATTAAAGAACAAGCAAGCTTGAACCTCTCGATAGAGCAAATCAATGGTTCTAGCAAAATGAAAGATTGTTCGGGCTGGTAACCAGCAATCCATGTCATCGTGAAGGACGTTGCTCAAAACTGCCAAATTCTAATTTGTCAAGGCCAAATCCCACTACCAGTATCTATTGAATACCAGTCAGGGTTTGGAACAAAAGACAATGGGTATTTTCAGATGTTACGGGGCCCTTTGGCCCCGTACCGTAACGAACGTCTTCGTTCCCCGCCGGGGTCACCCCGGCACGGCCCAACAGACGTTACTTTTTGTTCGCCACGGCCCGCGGTCCATTTGACCACGCTTCCCGGGACCTTCCCCCGGCTAGCCCGGGAAGCGTGGTTCAAATTGACCCCGTCTGCAGATTCAGCGTGGCCAACATCTGGCGCACGCTGTGCAGACGTGCAGGGGCCTTTCGCCCCGCTGCGGGGTTCACCGTGGTTCAGTGTGGTTCAGCGTGATCTCGTCACGTCTGAAATCACCCTAAGATTGTTGATGGAGGATTGAGAAACTGGAAAAGAGACCAATGCAGTCCTCTCCTCCCACCATGAGCTGTGACAGAAAAGGAAAAGAACTTTGCTTCACAGGAACCTTTGTAGGTTCTCAATATTGAGCATCTTGCATTTCTGGCAATGATCATCTAAAAACATTGACGAAAGTGAGACTATTTTAGTTAATATTGGATTTTTTCACAGTAGAAAAAGTATAATTTCTTAACTGGAGAGATACCATGGTTGCCATGTTGGTCCCAAATGTAGCAGATGGAAACAAAGTAGTTGAGATGATCTCTTTTAGTGGACCAGCCTCTGTTGGAGGAAGTGTGAGAACTTTAGAGTCACACAAGGCCCTTCCTCAGGTTGACTTCTCTAAGATGTCAAAGAAGTTCACAATGTACACAGTTTAATTAAAAAAAAAATTGAGGAGTGTGGTAATCACACACAAATTGAAGAAGAAGAGTATTCTTAGCTACTCAGTAACTAGTTGTTTGACAGATGGTGGTCTTGTCTGAGACGTTACGAGATTTAGCTGGCTTTGCAAGCTCTTGAAAATTTAAAGAGAGTTCAAGTTCTAGTTTATTATGTTATAATAATGTATTATTTATATAGCACTTCCAAGTGTTTAAATTGCCTCACACCACTTGTTTCGTTCACCCTCTCAATAACCATGCATCTTTGGTCAATATTATTCCCTTCATACTGGTACGTCATTACTATTCCCATTTTGCAGATAGGGTAACTCAGGCTGAGAGAGACAGTGGCTTGCCTAAGGACATCTAGTGTGTTCATGGCTAAGGCAGGATTTGAACCCTGGCCTCTGAGGTCCAAGTCTAACATTGGCCCTTTTTCCATGGACGTGGTGGGTGGATGGGTGTGTGCCGGCAGTGGGTGGAGGTGAGTGAGCTCCCTTTCCCATGGGCACACACCCATGGAGCCTCCTTCGTTTTTTCAGATGGCTCTGTGAGTGGGTCATGGGTGGAGATGGGCGTGCACGGGGAGCGCACACCCACCTCCACCCACCACCAGTGGGGTTGCCACAGGTGGACACTCATCCCCCACACCCGCCACCGCCCTGTTCGCATAAACCCACCCACCCAATGGGTGGGAGGGGCATCTATGCAAAAACGACCATTGTTCAGAGGAACTTAGGGTGAAAGGTATCTTGCTTTTCGAATTCTCACTTTTCTTGATGAGAATCATGGTTCTCAGCTCATTTTTGCAAATGAGAAGGAGCTGAGAATTGCCCTGAACCTCACCAAGCAAAGTGAGAAAAAATTCTCCCTTCCCCTGCACTTGATTTTCTTTTTTAAAAAACAAAAACAAAACCAACCATTTGTACAAAGCTGGCTGCCTCTGTCCAAGTCTGGGACTCCTCTCCGCTTCTCTGCAGGGTCAGGCAAGGAGGCGGGTTTGCTGAGGAGGCAGCCGCCTCGCAGCAAACAAAATAATAACCCCAGGTCCATGCACATAATGTCCACTTGGACTGTTCTGTGTATGTGCAACCCTTTTCCAAAAATCGCACTGGCAGCATCACGCCATTTTGGAACAGAACAGCTGTTCTGCACATACGTGCACAGCACCCATGCATGCACAGAGTGGCTGCCCTTTTCCAATCTGGCACTGCTGGTGCCATTTTGGAAAAGGGCTGTGCATGCACAGAATGACCATGTTGGCTGTTTTGCACCTGTGTAGACTGGTTTTGATTTTTCTTCCTCAAGTTTCTTGCAAGATCTCGGAATTACAAAGAATGTTTCTTTATTCTCATGAGAATTAGCGAGAACCAGAAACCGTTATTGATCCAGCCTTATCACAGGGCTAACCAGGGTGACCCCCCCCCCACACACACACACACTTTCCAGGGATCCTGCAATAGCCTCTGGGTATTTTTAGACATCATGTGCTAGTTGCTGCCACACTTTGATCCTGCCCAGAGTGAGAGCCCTCACCCCGGACAGAATCTGGCCCGGCTGCTGAACAAATGTGCCAGCGATTTGGGGGGGGCAGGGAGAGGGCAGGGGCAATGTGTGGTCATGGTCCACATGGCTCCACCTCCTGCGCTGCACAGCGCGACACCACCTCCTCCCTGATGGGCGGACGTGGTGGCCTATGAGACCGCCACGCCGGCCCAGAAAAGCTCCGGTCACCGGTTGGAGTTAGGTAGAACTGGCCATCATACATGATGGCCTGCTGCACCCCGGTCCGGAGGTGGCTTCCCCAGACTGTGGCAGGGCTAACTCTGAGTCGCGAGTTGGCAGGAACCCACCTGACAACCAGGAGTTAATCCTGCCACGGTCGGAGGTATGTTTGTTCCCGCCCACCGCAAACATCTGGGGGGCGGGAACAAAAGTGACACCACTATGGGTGGTCACGCCGAGATAAAGCGTGGCTACCTGTGGTCGTGTCAGTGTCTGAAAATACCTTCTGTTTTTCACAAGGGCCCACTCTCTCCCAGTGAAGCCGCCAAAATGGCTATCTTTTGGGTCCTGCAGAGGATGCCACCCCAACTGGGGAGGGAATTCTGGGCTCCCACATTTTACCTTCACACTACGCCGTGCAGATTCTAAGCCCGGCCCTGCTAGCATGTGTTTTAAAAACAACACTGTACCAACATCCCTCCTGAGTGGCTTGCTTCACACATTGCTCTGACATTTACATTGCTACTTGATTAATCCAGGAATTAACACGAGCACAAGATTTTTGATTGCACTTCTGTCATAGGGTTCCCTGTTACTGGGGAATTAACTGTGGGCCCTGTGACAATGGTTGGGGGGGGTGTCCTGTGCCCCTCTGTACCATGGGGTTCCTTTAAATTTGATAGCTGGCCTCCACTCTCCCCCCTACAGTCCGCTCACTTCCACCTTATCAGGGCTTCTCCCATCAAACGTGGGTCCCTGAGTTAAAGTCTAATTATACACTCTTGGCCAAGTCCTTTTACAATAAGGTTCCCTCCCAACTGAGTGTTGAGGCCTTCTTGCTAGGCCTATCCCTCTCTGAAGCCTGGAGGTAGAGTTGCTCCTGAAAGCCCCTTGATAGAGCCTGGCTGGGCTTCCCAGTCTCTGGACAGCTGCTCTCCCAGGAGGTCTGCTTCCTTCAGCTGCCTCCTGCAACTGCCAAACTCCTCTTCTGGCCTAGGCATTTATATAGGCCTCTGCCCCAAGTTCGCCAATATATTTAAAGGGCCAGTGCTTTATTTTAAGATTAACCCTATCCTGTCCAATGCCAGCTTGTTTATGGTCTCCATTTTGTGGCTTCTGTTGTCTCTGTAGCCATTTTGTGGTGCCACCTTCTACAACTTCATAAAGAGAAAAAAGTGCTTTCTCTCTCTCCCAAAATTTGGAGATTTTTCTCAAGCTTTCCTATCCAAATAACAGCTAGGGGCATGCAATCCCCCCCCCCCCTTTCCTACCTCCTGAATTTCCATTTCCAAATTATAGGTGCCTGAAAAGATAGTAGTATAATAGAAGACTCATTTCTCTGCTTACCATAATATCCTCTAATGCCGTCACTGTAATATCCAAATCTATGTACTGTATAATTGGCTGTATATTACCTACCTGTCTTACAACACACACTCTCCTTCACCCTGTCATTTAGGATGTAGAAATATAAGAGCAATTAGCTTATGACAAGGGAAAATCTAGCAGGGGGAAAAAATATCCCAGACTTGAGGCACTGCAATTTTTCTGCTGGACTCTAGTTCTACCAACTAATTTTGATGATCTGCCCCAGTCGCGACTGAAGTAGGTTTTGCCTCTGCCTTGTCTCACCTGACCTTCTTGTGAGTCTTCCCTCCTAGCATTCTGAGCTCCAACATTAATCTCTTAGACTCAGTAACTGAGTTACTTGATTAGACACTTCTAATCTTCTTTAGGAGGAAGCTCTTGGGAAACCAGGTGTCATAATTCTCAGTCATTCACTTCCGTTGGACGGCTTACTGATGCCCTTGTCTTTGAGAATGCTGGAGAGACATAGCATGACTGTTCCCCTTAAGATACCAATTTCCCATTTTACAGATGGGAAACTGAGGCTGAGCGATAGGGATCCTTCTAAGATCACTCAATGAGTTCACGGCGCAACTGGGCTTTGAACCCTAGGGTGCAGAGACATGATGCACTTGCTGTGCCTTGGGTAGGCTTACTTTACTCTAGGCAGCCTAACCATGCAATGCAGTGCATCGTGTGCCTGGAGACTGCCAGATATCCCACCCCCCCACCGCATGGCATGGTGGACAGCTGGCTGCTACATGCTGCATCCATATTAAAAGGCAGAGGATGCACCATGTAGCAGCCTTACCTAAAATGGCATAGGAGTCGGGCTGGGGGAGGGAGGCGGTGCAGGGCTGGACACCCGTTTGTGTGGTCTGCGCCTTGGCCCACCCCACACCCTGGAAGGAGATCAAACAGCAGCCCAGCTTCCCCCATGGGGGGAGGGGGAAACTCTCCCGGCTTTCTGCGCTGGTTCCTCAGCGTGGCAGATGCATTTTGCCTGCCATGGGGCCGTGCAGGGATCAAGCCCCCTACAGCTAGTGCGACTGCCCCCCTAGTCCAATCATTCCAAATCTGTATTTACACATTGGTGTCAAGAATTCTCCTTGGCAGATTATTAGCTCTAGAACTGACTCTGGCATGGGAAGGCCGTGGGTATAGGAAGCTTGTAGCTTCTAACGGGCTCGATACAAACTTGGAAAAATATAGTTTGCAGTGTATAGTTGAAATGGAGTACCTGCCGAAAGGGCTATACCTGTAGAACTTTTGGAACCTGAATTGATTCAAAAATATTGGGTCCTAATCGGTACTCACTTACAACTTGATTTGGGTACCCGATATCCCGGGATGT
Organism: Sphenodon punctatus; assembly: GCA_003113815.1. Lineage (NCBI taxonomy): Eukaryota > Metazoa > Chordata > Lepidosauria > Sphenodontia > Sphenodontidae > Sphenodon > Sphenodon punctatus. The sequence continues at coordinate 1,572,142 of QEPC01008446.1, read as the reverse complement.
TGACTTCCGGTCACAGAATGACTAGAATTACTTCTGGTCCCATTTTAAAAAAATGGTTTGCATCCCTAATTACCAATTGGGAATTGGAAAATAATAATAATCATTAATAATAAAAAATACTACCAGAATTTACTGATTTTGTGGGGTGACCAGGTATCAGATCAGTGATCGGGTAGTCCATAAAATACCCAAGACAGTGCCTGAAACCCACGGGCACAGAATTATTTTGGCTCTAGTGCAGCACCTTTCCTGACTGTATCTTCAGATGTGGACTCGATTGAGAAGACACAGGGTGATTTCAGACGTTACGGGGCCCGTTGGCCCCGTACCGAAATCAACCCATTCATTCCCCGCCGGGGTCACCCCATCACGCCGCAACAGACATGCCGGGGGGATCCCGGCGGGGAATCTGGGAGGGGGCGGGGCCGCGCGGTGCAACGTGCGGCCGCACGGCCCCGCCCCCTCCATGCTCCCGCCGCCCGCCCTCTTGGGAGACGGGAGGGCGGTGGGGCCAATGCGGCCGCCGCGTCGGGCCAGATTTGCCACGGCCCGGGATCCCGCCGGTGATCCCGGGCCGTGGCGCCCGGCCAGACGTTACTTTTTTT
>QEPC01008446.1:1533364-1570670 GCA_003113815.1 Sphenodon punctatus | reverse complement strand
GTACTATAGCTGAGTTTAAAAGAGGTTTGGACAAGTTTCTGGAAGATCGGTCCATTAGCAGCTATTAGCCAGACAGGATCAGGGAACATGATGGGAGCTGGGGGGGAAACAACAGGGAATGGATCCCCCATTGTGACCTGTTGGGTGCTTCTCCCAAACCACCATGATTGGCCACTGTCGGAGGCAAGATGCTGGGCTAGATGGACCATTGGTCTCGCCCAGTATGGCACTTCTTCTGTTCTTATGATGGGGCCCACCAGGCTGGGGGAGGTAGTAAAACAATCTGTCTTTGATTTCCCAGGGATGTGGGAACTTTTTTTCCCCAGGAGCCACTTTGAAAATTAGTACAAGCTCCAAGGGCTACAAGCAAGTTGGGGGAAGGGGTGTTTAAGAGGGTGCTCTCAAGGAAAGGAGGGTCCAGATTATGGGGGTAAAGGAATGATCCATTTCAGCCCTAGGCTGAGAGTAGGGACATAGTCCACCTCCCCTGAAGAACACTACGTTGCGTCTGCTGGGCTATTCCCCCTAACCTGCTCCCCATCCTTAGTGTCTCCGTTCTGTACAAATGTACCTTACTCTCCAACCCCCTCTCTGACATGTGCCCCTTCCTCCCAGCTCACAAATTACCTCACTGTCCAGATCAAAGGAAGACAGGCTAGATGTGGTCTACAGGCTCCCACCCACCGCCTTCCTTCACAGCAGTAGCCAACAAGACAAGCCATGTTTTCTGAGATCTTTCTCTCATCTTCCTCACCCCAAATTTGCCATTGAAAAGAAGTGGAAGAAATGGATGACATCCTTCTACTCTCAAGCACCTCATCCCCAACTGCTTCTCCTTTGTAATTCTTCCAACTTTGAATCGAGCTAAATTTGAGGTTCCAATTTTCAGCGTATTTTGATAATATAAAGTAGGGCTGAAACAGCAACTCCTTTTTCCGCACTGATATTTCATTTCCACCATTTCAGAATTGCCCGCAACATTCGCAGCTTTTTCGGCCAGACTTTTGCTAATGCCATGCCCTTTGCTTAGTAACATTGGAATCATCGGAAAGTGTCAGAAAATGTCTGAATAATCTCGGAAAGTGTCAGAAGAAACATTGTTCCACTACTTTCACACCGTGACTGCGTGTCGGAAAGTGCCAGCGGAAATTGCAGAAGATCGTATGCAAAAGTAGTGGAATGGACGTCTCTATCGCACTGTGCCACTCATTCCGGAAGAGCTCTTTCCGGCGGAAACGGCTATCTCAGCGGTTTGCCATTTCAGCTCTAAAAATCTCATTCACTCATGGAACTTGTGGTGAGGTGATGAATTGTTTAAGGATTGGGCTGCCGGAAACTCAGTGCATGGTTAGATTGTGGGAGAACCAGTTTCTCTCATATGCGGCGCTTGCCTATAGAGATGAACCAAGTACCCACAAAACTGGGCACATTATACTTTATTTATTTATTTATTTATTTATTTATTTATTTTATTTGTTTGCATTTCTTGGCTGCCCCCTCATGTCCATGGCATCCCGGGGCAGCTTACAACAAAATAACAATTTTAAAATATCAATATCAATACAAAAATTACACTTCTAAAACCACCTAAAAACAACCCCCCCCATACCTTTTATCCCACCCCCCTCCCCTCTTCCGAAGGCCAGGGAGAACAGTCAAGTTTTACAGGCCTGGCCAGACAGGCTTCCTCTGGGAGGGAGTTCCATAATCGTGGCCCGACCACCGAGAATGCCCTCTCCATTGTGGCCACCCTATTTACGTGGGGGACCTCCAAGAAGGCGCCCCCAGCGGTGCCTCCCTGGGGTGCGGCTAGCAAGGCGGTTCCTGAGGTATGAAGGGACAAATTTGTGGTACTCAGGCCAACCTACTAATATTCTGACAGGCTACCCAGTGTACCAAAATCCTGTGTTTTGTCCCATTTTTCAAAATTACTGGTACTGATTTTCTGGTTCCTGGTACCGATTTTTAGAGTTCCAGAACTGATTTTTTTACTTCCCATCCCGATTTCTTTATGAATGTACCATTTTACTGATCAGTAAAACAATAATTCATTTGCCTGGTAATGTCAACCCTAGGGTTGAACAGAGTAGAAGAAAAAGTATTAATGAATATTTCTGAGTAGACAAATACCAGGCCCAGGTTTTTGAGGAATACCCAGTACCAAATCCCGTGTATTTTACCGAGTCTCCTATGTGGTTGGAATGCTGGTTTTCTGAGAGCATGCTGGATTACATTTCCCAGCATGCTCCCAGAGAAAAGACGATGGCCCGATCTCCTGGCCTGCGCCCAGAAGACATTCAGTACTGGGGAACCTCACCTACGATGCGGCACCGGGGGAAGCAGCAGGCAACGAGCTGGCTCCATTTTGACTCCATGGGCTGCATCCCATTGGTGTGTTTGCTTTGCTGCCAATGCCCCCTTCCTGCCCACTGTGCCTACCCATCTTCCTGCCTGCCACACTGGATGTATCCATTGAGGAGTTACTGAGGAAACAGAGTACTGTGACCATTACTCGGTTCCTCGGTAGTCAGTAAAATCAATTTGAGCACCGCAATCATCGGTAAATTCTGAATAAAACCAAGGTCTGAGTTTCAGCCCTCAGAAATCCTTTGTATTTTCAGGTAACTGAGTTTTTGATCAGGACTTGGGTAGCCTGCCAGGCACCTGAAATTGTTGGTATTTTACTATGGGAAGCAAATGAACTACCCATTTCAGCTCTACTTGCCTGTAAATCAAACCCCTTTCAGGGATCATCCTATTTTTATTTTGTCCAGGTTCTGCTGAACCTGTGTGTCTGAGGTTGTTGCAAAAGCTGCAGCTCCGACCTCTTCACTTTCAACAGAAGGTTATTGTCTTAAATAGAACATCCAGCTTGCAATTCCCTCTTTGATCCTTTTGAAACTCTAGCTCAGCCACCTGATATATAATTTTCATCCCCCACCCCCTCCCCACGCACACTCACCCGCTCACACTCAAACACATTATAGCAGGAACTAATTTTGTCTGGACTATTATTAGATCATGAGATAAGGGCCACATAGAGGTCGTAAAATGTTTCATTCTCTCGGAATGGCCATCGCGCCTCTATCAGGTGCCATAACGTTAGGTTTGCTTATTGTGCAGATTGCCTGAGTTGCAAATTGCACATTATCCAGCTTAAACACCTGGCATTTACATTCATTATAACCCTGACGCCCCCCTTTTATGGCCCTCACGCGAGGGCATTCCAACTGGTCAGAAGCACAAATGAATGTTTTATGATTATGATGAATAATGTGAGGGGGCTCCGGAGAAACGGCGGGAGCAAGGAAGGTCTTCCATAATATGATCACATTTGACATAATTTCTGGAGGGAGAAAGACAAACAAAAGTACAGCAGTTGCATTTAACTTTAAAAAGGGAGACTATGACAAAATGAGGAAATTAGTTAAAAAGAAATGAAAAAGCCCAGTTGCAAGGGCTACAAGTTTGCAAGAGGCGTGGAGACTGTTTAAAAGCGCCCTTCTGGAAGCCCAGATCAAATGCATCCCGCAAGTTTAAAAAGGAAGCAGGAAGACCAAAAGTCTTCCACTGTGGCTAAATCAGGAGGTGTAGGAGGCCATTAGAGCCAAAAAGGCATCCTTTAAGAAATGGAAGGCTAGTCCCAATTAAAATAATACGGCAGAGCATCAACACTGGCAACGTAAATGTAAAGTGCTAATAAGGCAGGCCAAGAGAGATTTTGAAGGGAGGCTTGCTAAAGAGGCAAAAACAAGCAACAAGAACTTTTTCAAATACATCAGAAGAAGCCTGCTAGGGAATCAGCTGGGCCATTAGATGACAAGGGAGTAAAAGGGGCATTCACGGAGGATATGGACATTGTAGAGAAGCTGAATTAGTTCTTTGCGTCGGTCTTCACTGTGGAGGATTTTGGGGAAGTACCCATGCTTTGTGGGCAAGGAATTGGAAGAGCTCTTACAAATCAATGTGATGTTGGAGGATGTTCTAGGGCAAATTGACAAACTGAATACTAGCATGTCACTAGGGCCAGATGGCATTCACACCAGACTTCTGAAGGAACTCAAATATTAAATCGCAGACCTACTGTTAGTAATTTGTAAACTGTTACTAAAATCTGCCACTGTACCCGAGGACTGGAGGGTGGCAAATGTAACTCCAATATTTAAAAAGGGATCCAGAAGTGATTCTGGAAACTACAGACCAGTAAGCTTGACGTCTGTGCCGGGCAAAATGGTGGAAACCATCATTAAGGACAGAATTAGAGGGCATGTTGACAAACATGGCTTAATGGGGAAGAGTCAACACAGATTTAGTAAAGATAAGTCATGCCTAACTAACCTGTTGGAATTATTTGAGGGTGTAAATAAGCACGTGGAGAAGGGAGACCCGGTAGATACAGTGTACCTGGATTTCCAGAAAGCATTTTATAAGGTCCCTCATGAGAGTCTCTTGAAAAAATTAAAATGTCATGGGATAGGAGATAGTGTCTTACTATGAATCAGAAACTGGTTAAAAGATAGAAAGCAAAGGGTAGGATTAAATGGTCAATTTTCACAATGGAGAGATGTAAAAAAGTGGTGTGCCTTGGGGATCTATATTGGGGCCGGTGTTCTTTAATGCATTAATGTTTTGGAAAAGTGTGGGTGATTTCAGACGTTACGGGGCCCGTTGGCCCCGTACTGAAATCACCAAATTCCTTCCCTGCCAGGATCACCCCGTCACGCCGCAACAGATGTGCCGGAGGGATCCCGGCGGGGAATTGGGGAGGGGGCAGGGCTGCGCGGCACAACTCCATGGTCCCCTCCATGGTCCCCGCTGCCCGCCCTCTGGGGAGACGGGCGGGCGGCGGGGCCAATGCGGCCGCCACGTCGGGCTGGATTCGCCATGGCCCGGGGTCCCGCCGGTGATCCCGGGCCATGGCGACCGACCAGACGAGACGCCGGGGTTCACCCCGGCATGGGATTGCATTCGACACGTGGCGGCCTCTGGTCCCGCCGCTTCGGCTGCTCACGTGTTGAATGCAATCCCAAGCCGTGGTAACATCTGGGGGGAAACATCCGTTTCCCCCAACAGACGTTACGCAATCACAGCCACCACGCGGAATTGAGCGTGGTTCACTGTGATATCGTAACGTCTGAAATCACCCTGTGTTAAGAGTGACGTGATCAAATTTTCAGACAACACCAAGTTATTCAATGTAGTTAAAACACGAGCAGACTGTGAGTAACTGCAACTGAGGGTGATTTCAGACATTACACTGTCCCGATTCACCACAGTGGATTCCCGGCGGGGGTGAACCGAACAACCACCCCCTGTGGTCAAAAAAAGCCCCGAACAGACATGATGGGACCGGAACCACGGCAGGGAATCAGGCCGGCAGACATAGGCTGGGACAGCGCAACAGACGTGACACCAATTCCCGTCCGTGGTCAAAACACCCAGAAGGCACCGGGTCAGTCCATCCCGCCAGCGGCGGCTGCTGCTGCTGTCCCTCCACTGCCTCCAGGTGCAGCACGACTGCCTCCTCCTCCGCCCGCACCTCTACCATCGCCTCCTCCATCTCCTCCTCCTCCCTTGATCTCTCACCCTCCGCTCACCTCTCCCTTCCACCTCACTCCATCCTGCCCCGTCCCCCTGGTGCTGTGTGCCCTTTAAATCTCCCTCCGCTGCCTGTGTTGCTGCTTGTTGCCTGGCAGCGACGCTGCGTGCTTTGTCCCCGGCTGGGAATCATTTCCATTGATTCCGTCCGGTGGTTGCCAGCCAGATGTTACTTTGTGTTGGTTCCTGTTGGGTATCTCTTTGACCACTTTCAGAGATGGTCCAGTGGGGAGCTCTGGAAGCGTGGTTAATTTTGACCCCATGTGGGGATTGACTGTGGTGAACATCTGGCAGCCGTTGAACAGACGTTCAGGGCACTTTGGTCCCGCCACGGGATTGACCGTGGTTCACTGTGGTTGAGTGTGATCTCGTAACGTCTGAAAATACCCAGGATCTTATGACACTGGGTGCCTGGGCATCTAAATGGCAAATGAGATTTAATGTGGACAAGTGGAAAGTGATGCACGTAGGGAAAAATAATCCAAACTCTGTGTACACAATGTTGGGTATTAAGCTGGGAGTTACCACTCAGGAAAAAGATCTGGGGGTGGTTGTGGACAATACAATGAAATCCACAGCGCAGTGTGCAGTAGCAGTCAAAAAAGGAAACAGAATGTTAGGAATTATTCGGAAAGGGATAGAGAATAAAATGGAGGATGTCATAATGCCTTTATATAAATCAATGGTGCAACCGCACCTGGAATATTGTGTGCAGTTCTGGTCAACCCATCTCAAAAAAGACATAGCTGAACTAGGAAGGTGCAGAGAAGGGCAACATAAATGATCAAGGGCATGGAAGGGCTCCCATATGAGGAGAGGCTTGGTTGGTTGGGGCTCTTCAGCTTGGAGAAGAGATGACTGAGAGGAGATATTATAGAGGTCTATAAAATCATGAGTGGTGTGGAACTAATAAACAAGCAGCAGTTATTTACCCTCTCAGCTAGTACTAGAACTAGGAGACACTCCATGAAACTCGTGGGTGGCAAGTTTAAAACAAATAAAAGAAAATATTTCTTCACTCAGCGTATAATTGGTTTGTGGAATCTACTGCCAGAGGCTGTGGTAAGGGCCAGTACGATAGCTGAGTTTAAAAGACATTTGGACACGTTTCTGGAAGATCGGTCCATTAGCAGCTATTAGCCAGACAGGATCCGGAAACATGACAGGAGCTGGGGGAAAACAATGGGGAATGGATCCCCCATTGTGACCTGTTGTGTGCTTCTCCCAAGCCACCGTGACTGGCCACTCTCAGAGACAGGATGCTGGGCTGGATGGACCATTGGTCTGACCCAATATGGCACTTCTTATGTTCTTATGATCACTCTAGGGTTTTCATCCTCCTGAGGCGTGAGGACATTGATCTCGTATGGACTCAGTTGTGATTTTTTTTTTTCATTATGTTTAGAGCTGAAATGAAGTCAATGGCTGTAATGTAAAAAAAACAGTAAAGTGACCAATGTTAAAAATCCGGTATTCTGATACCGGTAAATCCGATACCGGGGAGATTCGATACTGATAAATCCAGTATCTGGTATTCTCCCCGCTGTCCCATCCCTAGTACTCACCTTAGTAAATGTGAAGGCGTTCTTTTTGTTCAGAGACAGAAGTAGGATTTTCTGGTTCTGTCACTGATTCATCTTTGGACAAAGTCACTTCACCTCATTGTACATCAGTGTACTTATCGGAATTTACTTACCGCACCAATGATGTTGAAAGGATCAATTCATTTGTGTGTAAGAATCACTTAGATCCTAATGGGAAAGTGGGAGAAGAGCAGTGGACAGCCAAGGGGTTATTAAAAGATAGGGGGTGCAAATCATTATGATCACCATAACAAAATTTCAGTTTTCCTTTTCATTATTGTAACAACAAAAATGAAAAATAATAATTACCAAAAAAAATATTTGTTTTTGAAATAATGGGGAAAAAACTCTAAACCATATTTTTGGCTATACCCTTTTAATTTGTATTCAATTCTGATTAAACTTGGGAATATAATACCACCCCCCAAATGGAGGGGACATACCCAATTTTGGAATTATTGGATAAAGGAAACCAATTTTATAAGCAATTGAATGTTGTGATTTTAAGAAAAGCTCCATACATATTCCTGACTACAACTTCTTTATCTTCTATTCAATTTGCATGACTATTGGATGCCCCTCCCCAAGATTACCAATCCTGACAAATGTTTAGTGAGAAGATGGTCCCAGCTTGAAGAGACTCAACAGAAAAGCCAGAGGAAAGGAGGAAGGGGAAGTGCAGACAGAAATAGATAAAAAGCCAAGACAACAATTTCAGTGATGAAACACCTAGGCCAGGCTCTCTCAGCTAGACCATACTGCCTGCACTCTGGGTGTAGAGTTTCCCATCATGACTGCAACCCCAAACCTCCTGCAGGCACATGGAAGAATGTCTCCGTAATGGGCATGCCAGCGAGTTGTGCGCACATTCACGGCGCCATCGGGGCATGGGATTGGCCCCATTGAAAAGAATTCAAAGGGTTAAAAAAAGGGAGTGGGGAATGATTCCCTCCCAGGGATTAATTTAAAAATGAATACACACTTCAATGGCCACACAGAGGTTCTGGGCTGGGGTGCTTAAGAGGAGCACTCGGGAAGAGAAGCATCCAGATCGTGGAGCTTTGGCCGTTGTCACATGGCGCTGTTGGGTGGGGGATGGGTGTGCACTGGTGCAGGTGGGTGTGCTCCCTTTCCCATGGGCGCACACCCATCTCCACCCATGGAACCTCCTCCATTTTGTCAGATGGCTCCGTGGGTGGGTGATGGGTGGAGATGAGTGTGCACTGGGAGCGTGCACACACCCGCACCCACCCACGGAAAAACCATGGGAGGACACCCATTCGCCCACCCACCACCACAGCATGCACATGGAAGCCCCTCCCCCCACTGCACACACCCAACAGTGGGCGGGGGAAGCCATGCAAAAACAGCCTTTGCTGTGGATTCATCGCCGATGCTTGTGTGCATGCCCTCATGCCTGCTCTCTTACCCTGAGCTCAGTTTTTTCCATGCTTGCCGAGTGGTGTGGGAGGAACTGGGTCCAAGCACCAGAAACTGGAACGGGGCCATGTAAAAACTAACTGTGAGCTCCATTTGGTCCCCTGGCCGGACGTTCCCGTCTCCTGGGTTAGGACTTCGACTGGCACAAAACAGTGTGGATCCAGGGCTTCAATAGATCTGCATTGACTTTCAAATAACATATTAAGCTTAACTGCAGTTTTGAAAAGTGGAATCACAAGTCATGTATCCGTATGTGGAGTGGGGGGGGCACCGATGCACATTTTAAAGGAACACTTATGTAAAATACATGTTGCAGGGCCTGCGTTGATGCCTTAGGCAAATGCAAAGTGTATTTTTCATAAGTGTTCCTTTATAAATTACAAAGGGGACAACCCTAATGTGGAATGGAGTGTGTGTGTGTGTGTGTGTGTGTGTGTGTGTGTGTTGGAATGTACTGAGATGAAGTGGAGGCATACTTTGGAGTTTGTGGCTGAGACCCCATGTTCATGTATGCATGTGCGACAGAGGGAGAGTTGGAGACCTATTTTGCAGTGTATGTTAACATGAAATGAAGGCCTATTTTGGCACTTACGATTGAGACTCCGTGTGTGTCAGTGCCCATATTTTGGTGTGTGTCTAGGGATGAACTACGATGAAGGCCTGTGTGTGTGTGTGTGTGTGTGTGTGTGTAGTTGGGACAATGCGTTAAAAACAGTTGTGCGGGTAGAGTGGTGGCTCTCCTGCCCATGGCAGGAAATCGAAGCCGACTTGGCCCAGGTTAGGGAGGGGCACCGAACATTTGGTTGGACGGCCCTACCCGTGCCCTGCCCCCAGCACACACGTACCCACCGTAACAGGCAGGCAGGTTGACCTGCCGTGGCACTTGGCCATAGTAGCCCATTCCCTAGGGTGTGTATGGTGGAGCTTGACAGACACGGTAGTCCAATTTGGCCCATCTGGGCCGGCCTTAGCCCAGACTGTGACCTCCGAGATTTTCCCAATGACACGGCCTGAGCTATCTGCCTACCCGCCCTTGGGCAATCCCACGCTAACATCTGGCAGGGCCTAAACATACATTCCTGTGGACCAAAGCAGGCCATCGTCACGTCTGCTTTTACCCTATATGTCTGGGTTTAAGAATAAGTGAAATATCTTTCTCCTTAACTAGATAGAAGCCGGAGCTGAGAACTAGGCTTGGCCGTCTGGGAATACCCCCCCCCCCCCGAATAAAAGGCTTTCATTAGCTCACATTGCTGCCAAAAGGCCCATTCCTCATACGCCGACAGAGCTCAGAACTGAGACGCTGCAAGCTAAACATAAAAGGCCATTTACTGCCCTCGATCTTGTGAGTCTTTTGGCATCTGGCACTTTCTGCTCAGTTCTTTACTTGTATCAAAATGACGTCGTCTCCTCTCGATGGCAGCCTTTGTTATGGAGTGTGACAGGAATTAAAGCATTGCTTCACCTCACATGCTGTCAGATCTGGCCCCTACTCCCCCCACCCCCCAGCCTAACCTTCTCCTCACTCCTGGTAAAAATAACTCTGGCTTCCCAGCCCTTACCAGATGTGTAAAAAAAAAATCCTATGAAAACTCCAGATTTTTTTTTTTAAAAGTGAACATTTAAAGTATACACATCGTTTTGGTTTCTTTTTATTTGTTTGGATTCTGAGCTGTTGGTGTTAGACCTCAGTCAAACATTCAAGCTTTTGTCTGCAGCTCCAAGAGCCCAAATGAAGAATGGATTTATCTTTGAATATTATTCACAAATTCAGATAGCTCTCCAAATATAGGGACATTGGTCTCAATCCATGTGTTTGTGCAAGGTGCGTTCATGTGTATTGTGCAAGCCTTGCATACACCACGTGCAGCGTGCACGTAACCTGCGCATGCTGTGTACCAAGTGTGGAACGTTTGTGCATCGCTGGTTCATGCACACACCTTGCGTACACCATTTTGGGAAGGCGCTGTGCATGTGCAGAATGGTCTGTTGGCCGCTTTGCACAAGCACAGTCTTTTTGTTAATGTTAACTTTTATTTATAAATAAAAATATAGAAAAAATGAAAACAAACATTTTCCTTTTCTCCCTGAAAACTAAGGGTTTTTGGTCAATGAATGGTATTCATTGACTAACGAAATGGTACTAACGGTAGTTGATCAGTTCCTGGCAGGCTACCCAATGCACCAAAATGCCGTTTTTGTCCTGTTTTTTTCAACTTTTGAAAACAATATTCCAATGGCTGGTACCAAATGTTGAGTTACTTTCCGAATTCTTTACCAATTTACTGATATTTGGTATATTAGTAACTCAGCAATTTGCTTATGGTAATACTCAGTATTTTGGGGGGTAATTGAGTGCCCGATCGGGACTCAGTAGTCTATCAGGAACCAAAAATGGTATCTGAACTTGCGGGTATTACCCACCTCCCAGATTTGCATCAACACCCAGTATTGCCACGAGTCAAGACTTCAGTTGCCTTCATTGGGATCACCTCTAGGCAGCCAATAAAAATGCAAGTAGTGGTGAAACAAATAGGCACTTTGCTACTTGCAGAAATGATTCACTCTTATTGGATAGGCATCTGAATATCGTATCAATATCTGCACCTGAATATCTGCATATCTGCTGGTTTGGTTATCTGGTGAATTTGGTGATTCTACTTGTACAATAGTGCTAAATATTCCATGGGAGTTATTTGGGGCTAAATTCTACAGGGGATGCTGACCCACATAAGCTCTGCCGCTGTATCTCTAGTATTGTGAGGAAAGGAAATTTGCAGTGGACATTTTCGCTGTTACAATTATTCTTTGTAAAATAGCACAAACCAAATAAACCAAGCCAACAGACTGAACAAACCAACCTAAAATATATTTGATATAGCCATTTGGATAGAGCAGAGCAAATATCCAGTCCATCACATTTGATTTGATCAGATATTTCCACTGAGCATTTGTTACACCTCTAACTGCAATTCACTGGTTCTGCACTACCACAATGTCTGCGTGTTCTGGGGAAGCCTCAAAATGTGTATTAGACAACTTACGAATTGCTGCTTTGGAGAGGCTATGGTAGGGCTGAAAACCTTTGCATTAGAATCCCTTCCTTCAGCCACTCTCCCGTACCTGGTAGCCTGCATGATTGGAAGAGTAAAATTTGACTTTTAGACTCTCCGTTGCCAGAGGCAGACTTGCAGAGGCATGGGAAAAGAGAACTGTTTTTAGACCTCGGGTCAGGGGTCAGTGCAGGCCTTTAGCTTTGCTCATCCTTTGAAAGCCTGTCCAAGCTATTGTTAAGGCTGCTTCTCCCTTAGGCTATCTACGTGTGGAGATCATTCCAGGATACTCCTAAACAAGGGTGGGGGGGAGAGAGAGACAACATCAAAAAATAAAAAAAATACACAACACAAATGAGAGACACAATTCTGTCTCTCAAGAGATGGTTTCCCAGTTTAAGTAATATTTTAAATAAATTAATTAAATAAATGGGATTCAAAGCTGCCCAGGAGAGACACTGAGGCGCTGTGATATTTTTAACCCCCCTCCTTTTCTATTCACCCGCCTCCCCATTTGCCACTTTTCCTGAAGGGCCTTCACTGGTTACAGGAGAGTTTCCATTTATCTTAATCTGGACTAATGAGGTGTCTTGGTGGAGGAACGCTGGAGGCGAGGGTGGGGCGGGTCGGTATGGTAGGGGAAACATTTCCGTAGCTGTCCTTGCTGGACTCTGGCTATTAGGAAATAATAGGGAGGGAGGGAGGGAGATAGAGAGAGCGAGCACATGCACATCTACCCCTGTGGCTTGGTTCTGCTAGAGAGAGATGAATTGAATCTGTGACTTTATTTAGAGCTGCCCTGTCTTTCTCTAAGGCTCAGAGTGGCTTACAACATTAAAAATTCAAAATTACAGTATAATTCCTTTTAAAACAAACAAAAACAAAACTCTCCCATTGTCTCTAAACCCACCCACCCCAAATGCCTGCCAAACACTTTGCCAAAAAGAAAGGTTTGACACCGCCTCTGAGATATGGTTGGGCTCGAACTCTGATGGACCTCCCAGGGGAAGGAAGTTCTACAACGCTGGGACAGCATCCAAGAATGCTTCTCTGTGGGTTGTTGTTGAATAAGCAAGGCAAAGGTTACCAGCAAGAAAGCGCTCCCGGCCAACTGCACGAGTTGCGGTAGAACATGGTATAGAAAGTGGCCGTTCGTATTTTCTGGGAATACCAAATTCAACAAATTTGGTATATTAGTATCCGTTCCATACAAAGTGAATACAAAGCTAGATTTACTTACTACTTTGATTATGGTTCAAAATATTTGTTTTGGTATTTCCATGACCAGTATTTTGGTTACCGAGGGATTTGGGGATTGGGTACATTGAAGTGAATGAACACACAAATATCAAAATAACTGAAATACCAAACACAAAACACCAAAACACCATGTTAACCTAAATACCAAAACAAAGGAAAGGATTTTATATAAGTTATTAATTAATTATTTTGCAAACTTTGCAAGAGTGTTAAATAATAATTTGAATATTCATTCATGGAAATGAATATCCAGATTAATTTTGTATATCTGAAATGTCACATTCATTTTAGACAGCTCTACTTCATATTCACCAGTCAAATTTGGGTATTTGTTTATGGATCTGAATATTAAAATTAAAATATTTCAGTCCTGTGAAGTTTGTCAAATGTATTACTTTGGCCCTCTGTTTCTTTATTGTTTTGTCTCTGTGTTGGAACCAGTGCTGTTTAATGTATTCATTAATGATCTGGAAAGGGGCGTTAAGAGTGAGGTGATCAAATTTGCAGATGACACCAAGTTATTCAAGGTATTTAAAACATGAGCAGACTGTGAAGAACTGCAACAGGATCTTACAAGACTGGGTGCCTGGGTATCTACATTGCAAATGAGATTTAATGTGGACAAGTGCAAAGTGATGTATATAGGGTAAAATAACCCAAACTATGAGTATACAATGCTGGGTACTAAGTTAGGAGTTACCACTCAGGAAAAGGATCTGAGAGTGATTGTAGATAATACACTGAAATCCTCAGCCCAATGTGCAGCAGCAGTCAAAAAAGCAAACAGAATATTAGGAGTTATTCGCAAAGGAATAGAGAATAAAACGGACGATGTCATAATGACTCTATACAAATCAATGGTGTGACCGCACCTGGAATATTGTGTGCAATTCTGGTCACCCTATCTCAAAAAAGACATCGCTGAACTAGAAAATGTACAGAGAAAGGCAACAAGAATGATAAAGGGTATGGAACGGCTTCCGTAGAAAGAGAGGCTTGACAAGCTGGGTCCCTTCAGCCTAGAGAACAGAAGACTGAGGGGATTTTCAGATGTTATGATACCACACTCAACCATGGTGAATCCCCCGCGGTGGTGGATGGTCCTGTAACGTCTGGTTGCTCGCTGCCAGATGTTCACCACGGTGAACCTCCGGCAGTGAGCAAAATAACCACGCTTTCGAGGATGCTCTGGGCACCATCCTTGAAAGCGTGGTTAACTGAACCATGGCCAGGAATCGGTGGACGGTAACGTCTGTTACCGTCACTGATTCCAGGCCATTGTCCAGACCCCGGGTCGGAATCGAGCGCAGCGGCCGGATTGGCCACTGCGCCCACCCATTTCCAGGAGAGCGGGCGGCTGGGAGAGCACGGGGGGCGGGGCTGTGCGGCTGCACATTGCGTCGCCCAGCCCCGCCCCGCCCCCCAGATTCCCCGTTGGAATCAGCTGGCAGGTATGTTGGACATGACTTTTTGATTCCGGCGTAGAATCAAAAGGTGATTCCATGATGGGGCCAATAGGCGCCCCGTCACTTCTGAAATCACCCTGAGAGAGGACATGATAAAGGTTTATAAAATCTTGAGTGGTGTGGAACAAGTAGATAGGGAACAGTTATTTATCCTCTCAAATCATACTAGAAGTAGGGGACACTCCATGAAACTAGCTGCTGGCAGGTTAAAACGAATAAAAGGGAGTACTTTTTCCCTCAACGCATAATTAACTTATGGAATTTGTTGCCAGAGGACGTTGCCAAGACCAGTTGTATAGCTGGGTTTAAAAAAGGACTGGATAAGTTCTCGGAGAGTAGGTCCATTAATGGCTATTAACTAAGGGTGAAAACAGACATGATGCCTTTAACCACCCTTGGTGGTCATTTATGCATGTTTTAGGGCTGCATAGAGCACCAATACAGCCCTGCAACTTGCATAAATAACCACCAAGGGTGGTTAAAGGGTGGTTAGCATCATGTCTGTTTTCACCCCGAGTAGCTTATGGGATGAACTTCTTACTGTCTGGAGCTTGGAGTGAACAATGGGGATTGGATTGCCCTTTGTGACTGTTGGTTCTTCTCCCATGCAATCAAGATTGACCACTGTCATAGGACAGGATGCTGGACTTGATGGACCATTGGTCTGACTCAATATGGCAGTACTTACGTTCTTATGTACCATTTTTTTTCTTGGCACATCAATACACCGCATGACATAGGTTAACCAATCTGCACCTTACAAGTGTTTTGCTTTTTTAAAATAAAATCATTGAACAGATTGAATAGTTGTCAGAATTGTGGTTCAAAACAGATGGCGATCTGTGCTGGGTATGAAATCAACAGGGTTTTATCAAGATTTAAAAGAAATAACTGTAAACATTTATAAAAGCAGACAGAGAACGAGAACCTTACTGTAAGCTGTTTGAACCACCATATAGAATTCCATAGCCCAGAGATGCTTCGTTAGCAGTCAGTTCTACAGTGTGGTTCAAAATACTTCGTTAAAGGTCATATCATCTTGCTAATTTCTATAAGACCTTTCTGCACTGGAATGCAATAAGTTGGATTCTCAGCTGGTGTAAAAATGCTGCTCTTCCATAATGGAGTTAACTGTACAGAAACCAAGAGGATCTAAACCCTAATGTCTAATCCTAATTATTAAAACTGCAGTTTTTAAATTATTATTTTTTGACTGGTAGAACTGTCCATAAGTTCCAAGCTTCTTTGGTCACAAATCAGCTGTTGTATGTCCCTTTCCCTCATTGATTGTGTTAAATCTTTTCTCCTCCTCTTCTTGTTGACCAAAAGCATAATAGGAAATGATGATAGTGCAGTGGTATAAAACTGCTTTCAAACCTATGGAACAAAGCACTTAATTTCCTTGCCTTTTGCTGCATCCTTAAGTTGATGTTGATGGATTTGTGCAAGGCTGCTATTTTAGTACCAAAACATTGGGGAGAATCTATTAGTGATGACATAAATAGTGGATTTGGTATTTGCAATATTCAATTTTTTTGATAGATGAATGACATCTGCAACCAAAATGGATATCCACTTTTGGGGGGTTTCCGCTGTTCAGTCATTCCATTTTTCATTTACTCCCATAAAAAAACAGTGAGCCAGATTCAACTCTGGTATAAATCAGAATCTTTTTATTGAAATCAATTGACCAAATTCCACATGGGAACAAATCTATGTATGTTCCCAACATCAACAGGCCAGATTCTTAACTGGTGTAAATCAGCACTGAAGTCAATGGGCATAACAAACATCGGGTGTCAAACCCCCTAAGCACATGTTTGACTGTTGTGTGTAAGCACCATAACAATTCCAACACCAATTTGGCCACCCGTTGAACACGTGATGTGAACACCATTGCATCACAAGGATAATTTGTGTGTTTCAGCTGAACACCTGGCCAACGTTGTGTCTAATGATATCGCAGGTACAACATAAGGAATGAGGCGTCAGTGCTTGCATGCTGAGATTGGGTGGTGAGCAAAACACTGATTTGCCCCCAAGATTTGCTGTGTGTCTAAGCAGCGTCACATGGTGAACACAGGGCCAAGCCGCCGTTCATATCAAGGTCAAAACACACATTCAGACATCTGTTGATGTTATGTCTTAAGGTGCCCAATGGCACAGGTGAAGATCTGAATTTGTTGAGGATAAATTAAAGCTCAGCATTTTAGATCAGAGGTCCGAAAACTATAGGTTGAGAGCCTACGTAGGGTTATGCTTTCTACAGACAGGGTCATGAACTGGAGAAATATTATGTTTTTCATGGTTTTTGTTTGGGATTATGGAATTATATTTTAGCCTCAAAACAGGATCATTCTGGGGAAATAAATAAATGAATTTTTGGAGTTATTGCTTTGTATCAAAGATCACTCTAGCTCTCCCCTCCTTAAACAAATCCTCCGGCCACCCAAAGCCACATGTATCCCCCCACCTCCTTCCCCACTCCCAGGCCTGTCATGTGGTGAATCCGCCAAAGTTTCATGGTAATTAGTGGCGACCTCCGGCTGCTTGCTCCTCACTATGAATTCTGACTGTCAGCTCCGCCTGTCAGAGGGCTGTGAGGAAATGAAGCATTCGCAGGCGAGGAGACGTGGGTGGGAGGAGGAGAGGTGTCCCTGCGCTACAAAGCACATTGCTATTAAAGTGTCAGTTTTTTGGTTTACTGTTGCAGTTTGTGTGAAGAGTTTATGGATCAGCAGATAACAGTAATTATCACACAGACTGTTCAGCTAAAGTCTAATCTAACCTTTTATCGTTTTGTACCACAAGACCTTCTCCTTTTTATTATTATTATTTTTTAAGGGCTAATCTGGGGACTTTATTTTATATATATTTTTATGGCCACTAAATCATCAAAGCAGACGTTGGACATCTTCATGCCAAAAAAAGGAATGCTGGGATTAACTGAGTGAGGGGGCGGGGAATAGGTCTTTATTAATAATACTAATCAGGGGAGTTTATTGTGACAAAAGCCAGAGAGAATCATTAATGGCTTACTAGCTTTCGTCCATGGACACATATGGTAGGTTGGAAAGGACTGTGTCTAGTTCTGGAACAAATATTTGCTGTTAATATCATATTGGACAGATTAGCTCTCTTCAGGAGGTTCCACACATTCTCTGTTTTCCCTTCATATGTTTCACATTTTTCAAGGGGGGGGGGGGAAGGTTGTTTGTTTTTTGTGGTAGTCTTTTTAAAGTTTTTTCCCCATCATTTCTCCTTCAATACTCAGCTATTCGGCCAACAACTTAACAAAAAATGACACCTCCCAAAATCCAGAAAAAGTACTGGTGTTGGTGAATACAGGGGTGTAGGTACCTGGAGAAGGACCTGGAGTAGAAGATCACCTGGTGATCTTGTCCCATCACATGTCCCCTTGTGGTCAGCCGGGAGTGCCTTCTGGCAGACACCAACTCCCAACAAGGTTTATACGGAAAGGGCGTGCAGAGAGGCATTCTTGGTGGCTGCTACAGTGTTGTGGAACTGCCTTCCCCTGGAGGTTTGTCTAAGCCCAAGGGTATTTTCAGACGTTACAAGATCACAGTCAACCACAGTCAATTCCCTGTGGTGGCTGCAATCACGGAACGTTTGTTGGGGGGAACAGATGTTCTCCCCCCAGATGTTACCACGATGGGGAATCACTTTTGCCACGCAAGCGGCCGAAACGGCGGGGCCGGCGGCGGTCGCATGGCGAAGGCGATTCCCCGCCATGGTGAACCCCGCCGTCACTTCTGGAAGGCAGCCACGGCCCGGAATCCCCGCAGGGATTCTGGCCCGTGGCCAAATCGGGCGAGTGCTGCGGCTGCATTGGCCGCGGCGGCCGCCCGTCTTCCCAGAGTGCGGGCGGTGGGGAGCGTGGAGGGGGCGGGGCCGTATGGCTGCACGTTGCGCCATGCGGCCCCACCCCCTCCCCGATTCCCCGCCGGGATCCCCCGGCACGTCTGTTAGGGCGTGATGGGGTCATCCCGGTGGGGGATGAATTTATTGTTTTCGTGATGGGGCCAACTGGCCCTGTCACATCTGAAAACACCCCAAGCTTGACTATCTGCCAGAGATAGTGTAAGACCTTTCTTTTTGGCCAAATGTTTGGAAGGTGGAGATGAGTGGGTGAGGTTGAGTGGTCATTTTTAAAGGGGGGGGGAGGTTGAGGGAGGTTCTTTGGGGATTTTTTACTAAAAATACTTTTTAATGTATTTTTATGTATTGTATGAGCTTTTGTTCTGTAAGCAGCCTTGATATTTCATGGAAGGGCAGGGTGTAAATTTAAATTGATTAATTAATTAATTAATTAATTAATATGAAATTGACCTTCTATTGGGGCACTCCACTCCAGTGTGCATATGCAATTTACACGTGTGTGGGTTCCCCGGACTGGTGGAGCCCAGTGTGACTGTCCCTTGCCATATCTATTATAGCTCCATCCCTGGGGAAATATCCTAATATTCATTGTGTATGAATATTCATTTACATATTCAGAACACTATCTCAAAATAGGAAGAATATTCTCAAATATGGAATCCCCTATCAGTCGGAAGAAGGTTTTGGGTAGAGCTGAAATGAGTACCTGCTAAAATAGAATTTCCAGGTCTCTAAGGGTGCTTTTACATGAGCGGGTTGCCATGGCGTGACCCACTCGTGCGATATTTCCAAATTCCGCAAGGCGGGATTAGACGAGACGGAAGTTCGGGATCACGTGCAATGAAGGTGTTTGCGCATTGTTTGCAGACCGTGAATTAAATATCTCAATTATGAGGTATTTAATTTGCAGTCTGCAAACAATGTGCAACCTCCTTCAACGTGCGTGATCCCGGATTTCCGTCTTGTCTAATCTCGCCTTGTGGGATTTTAAAATATCGCGTAAACGGGTGGCACCACGGCGACCCTCTTGTGTAAAAGTGCCCTAAGTGATGCAACAGTTTGGGGTACTAAGCGGGTTTCCCAGTGTCCCATTTTGGGGTGGGGGGTTGTCTGTAATACCAACTTCCATTCCCAGAATTATAACTTCCATTCCCATTTTTTTCTTTTCTTCTCAATTTCTCCTGTTTCTGTCCCAATTTACTAACTGGTAAATCAGTAATGGTGATTACTGTTGTTGTTTTTTCCAGTTAATTGGGTAGCTTGAGAGCTGATTAGGTACCCACGATGGTTCTCAAAGACACAAGCATTACCCCCAAATACTCAGCTGGGTCCGCATGTCAGACTAGTTCTGGACCTTTAGGTAAATCTCCAAATTTCCATTGCTATTCATCAGGATTATTTTTCAATAGCTCTGTGTGGATCTTCTTGAACAATTTGGTGGGGTTATTTGGTGCCATCTCCATCCTGATTAACTGATCCATTTATTTTCTCCGTTCATGTATCCTGATTGCAACGCTACATGTACTAGTATTGTATATGGGGGGGGGGATAGGCAATTGGTGCCTATTTAGGTAAGGAGAAGACGGGCTGGAACCCATTTGGAATTGATCAATCACCATCCCCTTGGCAAACAAATGCTGCCACTAATGAATGATACGGGGGGAACTGACAGCCCAGAGGAGACTCCAGTGACAGGAAAGGAGTCTTTGTTAGCTAAAGCTTTCCACCCATGACACTCAGAAATAAATCTCTTGCTCTCCCCGCAAAAACACAGGGACTAAGGTTGGTTAAAGGAGACACTGGAGCCAAACTAAAGTGTTATTAAGACATCTGTGCGTCTAATGAAAAGTTACTAGGCAGGAGAGAGGCACAAATCATTATGAATCAATTTAACCCTGGCCAAAAATATGCAGCGTAAATTCATGCTGGAGGTTGCGTTAAAGGCTGGCATTTTAAATATAGTGGAGTGTCAACGCTGTCTCCTGACTGGGCTTGCCTTTAAGGAATTACCGTATTTCATCTCCCCGACCAAAATGCATTCATGCTAGAGGAGCAGCTCTGTGGAAGACTCTGTATTTTCAGATGTCCCCTGGATGTCTCAGGAAATTGGGAATATTTTCTCCCATTTCCTTTCTGTAACTTTTTGCTTCTGATAGTGACGCAGGAGATGTCTGAATGGCCTTGAGTCTGTGCTCTTGGAAGTTTCGAAGAGCAGGGAATTCATTCAAGGGGGCTGCTAGTGAACCCACTACTTGCTACTCTGAACTTTACAGGTAAAACAAATATTCACAGCCAATACTTTATCTGATCATTTTGAGGGCTTCATTCAGGTCTGACAAGAAGGATAGGAACCGTTATTCATTCCTGCTTTATCAGATATCTGTTTTAGTTATTCGAGCTGCTTGTTATTTTGGGATGGTTATTTTAGTTAGTTTTATTTTGGTATTGTGACAGGACCGGTGTCTGATATTTTCTTACGGACAAATGAGATTCCTGTCAAGGCAAAGTTTGTAAATAGTGGTTTAACATGTTCGTCTGCCTGTACTGCATTAGTGTTTATTGTTGTTTGTTAATTTTATAATGAGATGTAACATTGGGAGTTTGGGTGTTATTCACAAACTCTGGGAGTCTAAAAGACATTGGGGAGTACTGGCCCTGCCTAGGTGCCTTGTGGTAGCGATGCCTACATCCAGGGATTGGAATATAAAATCCTGAGCTTCAGACGGGCAAGTTACTGTAGAGCAAGTTGCCATGGAAGACGGATGCTAGAGCTGAAACAAATACATGTAAAAATGGGTATACCCCTCGAATGTGCTGTACTCATTTTGACTTGAAGGTACGGGGGATTTTTCAGTACAAAAATCAGACTGTACCAGTCTGCGGGACTTGGGATCAACCCCACCGACCTGTCATCATTTCAGCCTACATGGTAGAATCGTGCTTTTCCCTTCAAAGTAGATTAGTGCTTATTGTTGATATATAATGTATATGAATCAATGATAATGCAGCAAGTGGGAATGTGGTAATGGCAATGCAGTTAGCTGGATAGCTACTGGATGCCATTTTGTATCTGACGGGATACTTGTTTTCAGCAGATACCAAAGTATCTGTCCGGATAGCGGATAGTAGCGGATACTTGTTTTAACTGTATAAACAATAGCACTAATAGAGACTGAGATAGGGCAACTGACACTGTCAAATGGAGGTCGGTCGGTCGGTCGGTCGGTCGAAATGCAGTAATTCAGTAAATGGTAACATCCTGTATTTTGGTTTGGTGGTTCGGTAACGAGATAGTTACAGGGTAACCATCAAACTATCCACATTACTGTATTTTAACTTTGGATAATAAATTTGCTATCCAATTCAATCCTCAGAACCTTGGATATCGGAATTATGGAAACTTGGAAACACACGGCACCCAAGCTGGCACACGGCACCACGTGCACTGGCCCATCTCCAATAATGGTGAAGAGCAGCACATCCACCCTTTCCTTCTCTCCCCTTCATGCATGCCCCAATGAAATAAGATGCAACCTCCCCCACCTCCCAAAAAAGAATATGCCTCCCTGCCCCTAAGCAAGGGTGTGTGTGTGTGTATGAGCATCTATAAGTGCTGTAAGCTGCCCCAGGATGCCGTAGGCATGAGGGGCCAGCTAATAAATATAACTAATAAATAAATAAATAACCCCCAGCATTGCCCCTATGGCCAGGCATCCTTCCCAGCACCAAGCTGAAATACTTACAGATAGATCAATGAAGCACACAAAGCCAAAGTCCCCAAAGAGGCTGATCCAGCGAATCAAAAATTTTGCCCATCCAGCGAATCAAAAAATGCCCTGTACTTGTCTGCCCCTCACCTCGTCCCCGCCCATTAGCCCCGTGTCTACCAAATATGGCACAAAGTTTTGTTTCCTAGCTCTGAGAAGGTCAGGTTGGGTGGGCCACTCTGGTCACATCAGGGGACCCAGACCTCCTTATGCCTGGCCAACGGCACAACCACACGCAGCTCAGAAAATAAGCATGTCGATCCATCACTCAATCAAGGGAACTGAACTTTCAGAGTGCCAGACCTGATCCTTGGAACCTTGGAACTCTATGATCCCGAAGTGAGAACCGTGATCCTCGGTATATTCTAGAAAAAAATAGAATATACGGAGTTTAAGCACTTTTTTTTTTTTTCAAATTAGGTGATAGCCCGCTGGAGTCCGTGTTCAGTCCGTGCAGCCCTCAGTCAGCCCTCACTTATGTGTTTAGCATGTCTGGCCTAATAAACAGGCATCCCCCTACCTTTATTTCATGTGCTTCCAAGCATTCCCCACTGGTAACACCAGTGAGAGCAAGAGCAGAGAGAGGAGCAAGAAGCAGTCACTCCTGAGATGCTCTTGGATTTTTGCCCATAACTCTATGGTGCTGGTGGACTTGTACACACGGAGGTGCGCACACTGTTTAATTGATGTGATGCGGACATACGGACACACATTAGCCTGCATTCACCTGCGTGGTAGGCTCCGCATTGTCTGAGATCCCACCATGAGCGGGGGTTGCGTATCCGGTGGGTAGTGGCCATGTGGCAGGTGGGGGAGAACATGAAATAAATGAGTGTTCGACATCTGCCTGGTTTGGGCTAATTTAGGCTAACGTCTCATTTGGGAATGTTCCATAATCCCCTGCCTCTCACCCAGTGGAATCTCTTCTCCTGCTCCTACCTTCTATATCCTGTGGTCGGTCGATGTGCAGTGGCGATGTTCTAGGAGTTTGGTACTCTTTGGACTGTTATGAGGTGAAATCTTCACCCTATAAGTGAGACATGTAGGGTCATCTTCCTTTGCATAGCCCATGCTGCTGTGGGTTTTTGATAGTCGTGGTGGTTGTTCAGAGAGGGATGCAGATGGGGACACAACCCAGTCCTAACACTGCAAGATGACAACAGCAGTGGCGAAACTGAAAAGCCATAACCTTGCTTAATCAGAGCTTGGCTTCCTGATGGTTGAGGTCTGCGAGGGGCCCGTAACAACTGGCAGATGGCACGTCAGAGATCATTCTGAACTGCAACTAGAGTTAGCACAGCCAGACAAGGGATTTGGACAGTTCTACTGAACTGGAAAATAAAAGACCTTAGCTTATTTATTTTTTTCATTCTTCTTCTTTTTTTCTTTTTTTCTGTTTCGAATCAGGGAAGTAGGAAAGTTTCCAACTTCCAGTGCTTAATTTGAAGGGGTGTGTGTGTGTAATTGACGGAGCTCAAGCCTGCTTCAGAAACCACACTCATTTCCCCAGAAGCCACACCTACTGCTCCAGAGCTTCGGTAGAGCAGGGACCTTGAACCCTAGTCTTCAGCTAACAGCCTAATCCCTAGACTAGCCTGCCTCTGTACAGCGGACTATTAAAAAAACAACCAGGAGTTCTTGTGATTTAATGACTATTAGCCAAGTAGGCTTTGGGAACATAACCTCTTACTGTTGGGGGCTGGAAAAACAGGGACTGGATTGCCCATGGTGATGTGTTGGGTGCTTCTCCTGAGAAAGAGATTGACCACTGTCAGAAGACAGGACGGTGGGCTTGATGGACCATTGGTCTGACCGTTGATCATGAGTTGTTGGTGATTTGGCTAGAGGACCGGGCAGGGATTGGCAGGACCATTCTTGAATGAATCTGCTCTTTCCTGACTGGGAGAACCCAATGTGTGGTCCTGATTGATTTTTCATCTTCTCCCCAGGGTCTCACATGCGGAGTCTCGCAGGGTTCCATCTTGCCCCCTCTCTTGTTCAATGTGTGTATGCAGCCTTTGGGGGAGGTTGTTAGGGAGTTTGGCGTATGGTGTCATCGATATGCTGATGACACCCAGCTATATCTCTCTTTTTCATCTAAATCAGGCCTGATAGTCTCGGTGCTTACCCGGTGTTTGATGGCTGTGGAGGATTGATGAGGGTGAGCCACCTGAGGTTAAATCCCAACAAGATGGAGGTGATGGTTGTAGGGAAGGCCGCGGGAGTGGTGGCTCCCATAATTGTTGGGGTCCGTCCTCCCCTTGTATCTCAGGTTCAGAGTCTGGGGGTGCTCCTGGACACGCAGATCTGCCTGGATGCCCAGGTGGTGGCTGTGGCGAAGGGGGCATTTCACCAATTACATCTGGTGCATTGGCTTTGGCCGTATGTCTCGGACTCGGATATGGCCACGATTGTCCATGCTTTTATGACCTCGAAACTGGACTACTGTAGTGTGCTCTACATGGGGCTACCATTGGTGCTGGTTCAGAGACTGCAGCTGGTGCAGAATGCAGCGGCTCATCTCCTAATGGGGACAGGCCAACGCGAGCACATTACGTTGGTACTTCGCTCTCTACTGCCGATAGTCTTCTGGGCCCGATTCAAGGTGTTGGTGTTGACCTTTAAACCCCTAAATGGCCTGGGCCCAGCCTATCTGAAGAACCACCTCACCCACCAGATCCTGGATCAGCCCTTGTGGTCGGCCTTGGGCATCCTCCTCGAAGTCCCCCGGGTTTCTCGGGTGTCAATCTTATTTATTTATTTAATTATATTTGTATGCCGCCCCCCCATGCCCACAGCATCTTGGGCCGGCTTTCAACAATATAAAACAATTATTAAAACATAAAAGATCCACAATATCATCATTAAAACAATTTTAAAACACCCCCCTACAAAAATTCAACCCACCCTCCCCACCTCCGAAGGCCTGGGAGAACAGCCATGTCTTACAGGCCCAACGGGGTTAGATTCGGGGCCAGTCGTGCTTCCTCTGGGAGGGAATTCCACAACCGGGGCATTATCTGTGGCCGCGTCATGGCTGTGGAACTCCCTCCCGTCGAAGGTCCGCCTGACCACCAACCTCCCCTCTTTCCATAGACAATGTAAGACCTGGCTGTTCCACCGTCCCTTTCCCGAGGGAGATGGGCTGGGTGGGTTGAGTTAGGGTGGGGCAGGGGGTAATTTGTTTTATTGTGGGGTTTTTAATTGTATTATTGTTGTTTTAAAATTTGTTTTAATATGTTGTCAGCCACCCCGAGATGCTTTTAGCAGGAAGGGGCGACATATAAATTGTATAATAAATAAATAAATAAAATTTCCCAGATAGTTAATTATTGCCTTATTAGTCACCGATCTTGCGTTCAACAGCAGCAGCGAAGGGTCGGGGGTCCTCTGAACTTGATTCCCCTGTCCAGTTGCTAAGGGTTTAGTGAGCGGGACCTGCAACAGACACCTGTCCTGCTTCACTGGTGTAATACCACCCCATTTGGACCCATATCTGCCCCATCCTGTCACGACCCCAATGACTGTGCCCCCCCGGTGAGCCCCCCTGGCTCCTTCCGGCTGTTCCATCCTGGCATCGGGGGGACCTCCCCATCCTCACACCCCCAATCCCCTCTGCCACAGAGGGGCAAACCCCCCTTTCCAAAGGACTGCACCCCTCCCTCACACCAAGGGGGTCAGTCCTTTCCCCCCTAACCCTGTCCCCTTGCCCCCCCATATAAAACAGACAATCTCTCCCCTCTGCCCCCTCTGTCCCAATCACTGCTTGTAAATACCCCCCACCCTTGCCTGCCCGGACCCTCCAACAGGTGGAGGGGGCGGATGTCACCTGGTTTGGGCAGTTCAGGCCCTGTTGGGGGCCAAAGCCCCTTCTCTGCAGCGGTGGTGGTGGTAGCAGCGGTGGTGGTGGAAGCAACAGGTTAGGTGGTGGTGGTATCCGCAGCTTGGACCCTGTCAGTGGCCAAAGCCCCTTGGCTGTTGTAGCGGTGGCGGCAGCAACAGGTTAGGTCTGGAGGGGGGGGTATGTTTGTGTGTGTGTTTTCTTTTGAGTTGAAATGAGTACCCAAGAAAAGGGGGGCAAAGTCATCAAATAATACATACCTGTACAGAAAATGGTGTGTCAGGTAATAACCGATAAGGATTTAGACATTTTTTGAGTATCTGTTCTGGATATTTGAGGACTTCTTTTCTCATCAAAATCCCAGTTCCCAATAGCATCTCATTCAAATTGAGAACCTCTTGGTCCTCAAAATGTCTTAACCGACATTTCATTTCTTGATATACTGACTTTCCACTGAATGGGATCCCATTTACTGCATTACTGTTTACTGCTTTGCCATCCATTTCAAATCCTGAGACGTAATATCGATGCAAGACCACATTGCTTGCACTCCCATTTTCTCTCGTATTGCCTTGTCACTCATTGGCCGGTATGGAAATTGTAGTGGGGGGGGTCCCCCAGGGCCACACAGAGCGCTGGGGTGTCACTTGGGGAATTAGCTCTCCCCCTGCTATGCCGTGTCCGCCTCGAGCAATGGCGGCTGAACCCCCTCCTTCCAGGCAGGGGTTACCCTATTTGAACACACCACTCATAGTCCAGAGGGTCTGTCAAGTCTCAGTCTTTATTGGACACTTCCCTTCCCTGTGTCCTGTGTGCCTGGGTTGCCAGCTCCATCGCCTACATCCTGCAGACCCAGGTCACTCTCTCCAGGCTCTGGAGCCCTACAGGTCAACAACCCCCAAAGTCCCTCCAGCCAGGCTTTCAATCCCCAGGCCCTGGCCAAGCCTTCCCCAGGCTAGAGGCTCCCTCCTGGGCACAGCCTCCTGCACTTGTCCGGGCTCTCCTGGTTCTCTAGCAGTCAGCACGCTGGACAGAGTAGACCATGAAGGCTTTCAGGGAGATGTTGCCTCTTTTACTCCCTGGCAGAGACTGAGTTCTCCACTCAGCCTTCCTTTCTTAGATAGGCAGAGTGGGCGTGGCCAGGCCTAAATGCCTCACAGCCTTAAAGGGCCACTACCCTGCCCACTTTGTCCTAGGGGTTTCTCACCCTGTTCACCCCACAGGCTCTACCCCAACTATGGGGTTGTCTCTGCCGCCCCCTAGGCGGGTTCAGCCCTCTGGCTGAACCCCACAAGCCCCCTTCTTAAAGGGGTAGCAGCCCCCCAGACTGCTCCCTGCTACACAGATTCCTTGCTAACCTGAAATCCAGTTGTAGATTGGTCAAAGAAAAGGGAACAATATAGAACAAACAATTCTCATTGGAGGCACTGGAGTGGAGGCTAAGGAGTACTCGGGGGAAATTAAGCACCGCTTTACTGGGGTAGAGTTCCTATTCAAAGATTTCCGGGATAGGAGATAATGCAGAGTGGGGGAAGGAAGAAGAGTGTTTTTTTCATGGGCCCATCCCCTATCCCTTTCACGGATGCCTTCATCTCTCCTCCCTTCCCCTGAGTGCTCTGGTCAGTGCTTGAAGATAGGGACTGGATCCATAAGCCAGATCCAGTAAGTGTATGGGATCCATGAGCCTGTTCATATTCTGGGGGGAAGATAAGACTTTTCTATAGTCAGGTGTGAATTGCATTTGGGGAGATGTGGGAGGGATAGGGTATTTTAATTGCTTTTTATTTACCTATTTTAAATGCATTTTGTGGATTGTGACATGCCCTGATCGCTTGGAATAAGGCAGGATGAAACTTTAAACAAACAAGCAAGTAAGCAGCCACAGTCTGGAATTGACCCAAGAGCTTGAGGTTCCCCATCTCTGCCTTACTACAAATATGAGAGACCACGTTCTTTTAAAGCCTTAACCAAATTTAGCCTCAGCTCTTTCACAATTCCCGGAAGCCATGACACACTCCAAGGAATTAGGAAAACGGATGGGTGACGTCATGCATAACATCATTCCACCACCGTCCTTTCCCCCTTCTGATTTAGGCCACTTTCAGACCTCCAACCACCTCCCACCCACCCCCGTGCATACTCTGACTATGGGAGATAATGCGCAGCACGGATACGCGCGGGGATCGGCCGGTCTGAAAGCCACCCCGCGCGTCTTGGGCGGCAAACACCTGCAGAGATACAGAGCAGGATTTCCCTCCGGCAGCAAGAATATGGGGGGGGGGGGACAGAGGTCTGAAACCGGCCTTATGCTGCTTTTAAACGAGACAAGAAACGCGGCTGATCCTTTGATCAGCCGCGTTTCTTTGCGCTCGTTTAAATAGCAAACTTACATGTAAGCCGGCTCTTCCCCGCGTCAGACCGGGCAGGCGATCCTGCCCCGTCCAACGTGGATTGTCGCTGTGCCGGCTTCACGGCACACTTCCGGGGTATGTAGCTGAGTGCGCATGCGCAGAAGGGCGCGCATGTGAACTGAGTCTCTACGCCGGGTCTGATGCTCTTCTGAGCATCAGACCCGGCGTAGAGAGAAAGGCGGGTGCCCGATCCTGCCTCTGAAAGATCCGGCTTGTCAGCGGGATCGTCTAAAAGCGCTCTTAGTCTACTCTCTTCCACAGTGCTACGACATCACCGCCCATACTAAGGGAGGGAGCTGCCCCAGGCTGGCCTTCATTTTAAGCTGGTCCAGACTCAAGAAGGGCTGTGTGAAAGTTACTCATCCCTGCTCATGCCCTACTCTTGCGATTAGTTCCCATTGGGTTGGAGACTGGATTAGGATGCCAACCACTAGGAGGAAGAGGGTTACTAGCTGTCCCCTGCTGAGGGCTGTAGGTTGCCTACTCACTCTTGTCCTCTTGCTGTCTCCTATTATGGACTAGAATGGTAAATTGTTCCAGTTCAGTGGATAAGCACAGGGCTCCCCCCTACTCCAGCTGTCTCTGTCTTGTGCTTTCATAAGGACTAAATTCACTTACCAACAACAACAATGCAAAGCCTGTTTAATTCCTCTCCAATGTGTATTTTGTAACGGCAGCGCAGGCCTGTGAAAAGGCTTTCTCTTCCCTCCACACCCATTGATTAGTGTGGATTATCAAGACATCCTGATTATCTGCATTGAGTCGCTCCAAGAACCATCAGGGCTGACGTTAAATTGATTAATCCAGTAAAGCTTCTCTTGTAATTAGATGAATCCCTTTTCAAATTACCCAAATGCCGGTGTGCTTGTTTTCAACAGAAGGGGTTAGAGAACCACTCATGTGTCTGGGAGACTTTCCCGTTCAGAGAGAATCATATTTCTGAAAGCAAGGTGCTTGTGTGCAACTGTTCTCTCTCGCTACCTCTTTCTGTGGTGTGGAGAGTGAGGGTCTATTTACAGAGCTCTTGATTAGCGTGGTACAAAGGAAGTACAGGATAGAAGTATTGGCTTTCATTTAAAGCCCTGGAACAGAGAAAGTCCTCAAATGAAAAGGACTTGGGTCAACTAATCTATCTCCTAGATACTGCCAGGTTATTCCCCAGAATGCTTAGTCCAGAGTAGTTTTTAAATGACTTTTTCAATTATTCTCATGGGAGAACTGATTGTGCCAAGAGACAATATAGTCTACTGGACTGTGAGTACCCAACTGTGAGTTAGGATTTCTGAAGTAGAACCAATTGTGGAGGAAAGAAAAGCATCTTTCTTAGAAATCTTTTTTTTTTTAAAGTTGTGTCTAAATTTCCTATGAAAAGATGACTCAAACAACCTGCCCTTATTCATCTCCCCTGTTTGTTTGTTTTTGGGAAAAGGTTTCTTCCAGTTTCCAATTTCCTATTTAAATAAAAAAACACAGAAACATGAGAATGTTACACTATCCCCCCCCTTCACCACGCCCCTTTTTCAATCAACAACCCATTTCTCATCAGTTTGCCGAATTTGGCTTCCAAAGGGACTCTCCCCCAATGACTGCAATTCCCATAATAGAGAGGAAACAAATAGGAAATTTTGCATTCGTGAATCTTATCGGCATATTTGCATAGCCATTCCTTATGAATATTCACACCCAAAATGATATTTGCAAATATTTGTTTCTTTTAGTATACGCTCCCTCTTATTTGGGGATTTTTTTCCCCCCTGTCATTTTGGTTATACCAAAATCTATGTGGGTGTTTTTACATGGGATACCCCCATGCATGGACACCCACTATCCCCACAGGGAAGTGCTCATGTAAATTTGGGAGGCGTGGGGGCATGCTCCCATGACTGATCCACCAGCAACTCTGTCCATGCATGGGGCACTCCAAGAAAATCCAGTGTTCCCCATGCACGGGACGGGGTGAGTATTGCTTTTGTGATGCACCCCCCATCCATGACACCCTGCACCCACCCGCATGCTGAACACGCACACACACAACCCTCACCGCTGTGCTCATGCAAAAACACCCTGTATGTATTGATATCCCATTTTTTCCCAAAGACTCAGGGTGGGTAACAACATACTAAGTACATATACAAACAAAAATACATTTAAACGTATAAAAAATCCTTCAAAAATCTGTATCCCCACCTTCAAAATGCTTTGACAAATAGAAAGGTCTTAAATTGCCTCCAGAAAATGCTCAGGCTTTGATGGATTTCTAGGGCAAGGGTGTTCCATAATAGTCTAGCTGTTGAGCTGAAACGAGTACAGATAAAAATGCATAAACTGGTCAAAATTATGGTAGTTGACCTGACCCAGTAATATTAGGTATTTATCAATACTCAATTAGTGCCTGATTGGTTGCTGGATGAACCAAAATTCTGTTTGGGGTTTTTTGTCCAGATTTTTCCACTTCTGGTATTGTTTATTTTTTCACTTCTGGTACCGATTTTTCAACTCCTGGTACCGTTTATTTTTTTTACCGCCCTGACTCCTTTACCAATTTACCATTGGGGCTTCTCTGGACTTAGCAATTTGAGGGCTGCAGCTTTAATTTTTAACTCCATTTCCACACCATCTGCCTGGGTGAGATAACAATACTTGTCAACTTAGAGTGTGTTACCTCATTGTGATTTCACAAGCTATGCCCTGTCAAAGAGTGACATAGGCCCCGATCCACAAACCGCTTGCTCTGGAGTAGACGCACTGAAACACGGTGAATTGAAGCCTTAGAGCAGCTGAGCCACACAGATTTCCACCAGCTAAGAATTTGCCCCCGAAAGTATGTTTGTCGAAACAGGGATTAAGAGAGCTCTCACAGGGCTCATTGAAGTCAGCTGGAGCAGAGGGTGCTCCATTCCTTCATAGGAAGTAATTCATTGAGAGGTTTGTCCAATTCCTACTGATGCACACTAGACTGTTTTGCCAGGACCCCATACTGTGCTTGGCTCGCAGATAACAGAGACAGCAGAGTGTTCTGCGTATGATAGGGAAATGAAAGGAATGAGGGAGGAAAGGACTCTGCAGGTGTCCTCACAACTACTTTAAATATACCCCCTCCCGGTATGTTTGAAACATAACAAAAGGTCTTGTCAAACGACAAACTCCCGGAAAAAGCAGTTGTGTTTCTTTGTTAATGATTGTGTTGCTTTTCCTTTTTCTCTCTCTCTCTCTCGATATAGCCCTGCTTTAGTTAAACATTTCAGCTTCCACTTTCTTCAGGTAGCCAGTTAGATTTAAAGTGTATGCTGCTGGGAGTCAAGGTAACAGAGTGCAGAACGTTGATGGAAGAAGGATTCCAGGAGAGGTGATGCTGAAACGGAGGGGGAAATAACAAAGATGAGGAAGATCTTAGGTGTTGATTGACTTCTAGGTTGAGGCCTTGGGGTGTAAGGGTTCAAAGTCTGTATATCCAAAAGTTCTCCCTTTCTTCTAGTGACCATTGTAGTGATGTGCTTCTCTACAAACGTTGCGTATTGGGCATTAAAGTTGACATGATGGGAATGAAACTTCTAAATTTTTGACATCTCGGTCATCGTTTTTTAAGCCAAAAGGAAAAAAAAAACCAAGGTTGAAATTTCAGGAGAAGTTCCTTTGTTTTCAAGATTTGCCCTTTAAAAAATAGAAGAAGTACCAGTATTTATGATTTTCCAGTTACTGATCTATAAATCGGGATGAGAAACTGGGACTGGAAGTTGGCATTTCAGGAAATCGGGTACTGAAATCAGGTTGAAATCGGGTACCAAGTTGTACCCAAAATTTTTGAGTCGATTTGGGAACTGGAATTTCAATGGGTTTACCTATTTCTGCAGATACTTGTTTCAGCTTTACAAGTTGCCTATTCCTGCTAATACTACTCTGAGTGCAAGCCACGGTAATTTCAGATGTAACAATACCACGGTCAACCACAGTGAATCCCCTGTGGTGGCCGTTTGTACCGTTACGTCTAAAGGATTCCCGCCAGATGTTCAACCCAGTGAATCATTGGTGGGAATCAAAATGACCACGATTCTGGACTTCCAGCCACCTGGAGGTCCAGAATTGTGGTGGGATCAGGCCCCAACCATGGTTGGATTGACCACGATCTGGGATGGGCCAAAGGTTACATCTGTTACCTTCAGCCCAGCCAGATCGTGGTCCCGACCACGGGACGGGATCGGGCGCAGCGGCCAGATTGGGCGTTGCGCCCGCCCATCTCCCAGAGGGCAAGTGGCCGGGGGAGTGGGGGGGCGGGGCTGTGCGGTCACGTCAAAACGGATCCTGGTCCATGGTTAAGTGTGGTGGGCCTCCGGGCTCGGTACGTCTGAAATTACCCCCAGTTTTAGCAACGTTCCTTTGAAAGTTCATTGAAGCAAGGTTCTCCTGAAATAACAGAGGAATGTAAGGTGATTTGAGGTCATTGCCCACAGGTTGCAATGAGAACTTGCCACTATTTATAAAATGTCTCATCTCCTTTCTTCCCTTTTACTTCACTTACTTTTCTCCTGAACCTTCCTCCTCTCTTCCACATTGTGTGCCTCTATCAGACATCCAAGGAAATATCATTTCCACAATCTGCCCCCTTTACCACATGTGTGAATAAGCAGCGGGGCTGCCGTTATTTGTTTAGCCACTGAGCTGAACAAATTAGATTAACACAACACATGCAGTGAAGGAGGCTAACGGGCAAGGGAAGGATGCTTGGGAAACACTGTCGTCATGGTAATTAACCCTGCCTTGGCAACAGTGTCCATCATGTCACCAGGAACCTGCTAGGTCCTCCCTGACATTTTACGTCATCTGAATTAAAGAAACTGGGGCAAAGGAGGAGAAAAAATTGTTCTTCTCGAAACCTCAGAAGAAGACTCTTCCAGTAGTATCTGTGTTAGATTTGAAATGAATATTCAAAAGATTAAGAAAACCTGGCAAATTCATCCTACCTAGAGCTGACACAAGTACCTGCAAAAATTGGTATAATCATTGAATATTTGGTACCTGAATTGACAAGCAAAGTTTGGTTACTAATCAGTACCTGATTAGTGACTGATTTGGGGTCCCAAACATCAGAGAAAATTGCTTTCATGTCCCAGAATATTGACTTCAGGTCCCCCACTTTTTTATTATTTTATATATTTTTTTAGTTTCCAGCCTGGTTTAGCAATTGGTAACTGGAAAATTGGTCAGAACAGGGACCGGATCTTATTCAGCATATGTTCCGTAGGACTCTGACTGGACAGTGGGTTCTGAATGGAGCTGAAACAGTAGGGATGGGTGAACGCAGTTCGGACGTTCGGAGTTCGGACCGAACTCGACCAGTTCGGTCAACCGAACTGAACTTCCGAACCGAGCTCAATTTTCAAACCGGACTGAAATGAACCGAATTTCCGAACTCTGCTCTGTTCACCCATCCCTAAAAGATAATATTCCATTTAGTTCAATGGGGTTTGAATTTCCAAACTTTGTTTGGAAGTTCGGATCAAACTCAAATAGTTCGGTCGACTGAACCGAATTTCCGAACTCGGCTCTGTTTGCCCATCCCTATGAAACAGGTACTGAATATAACACCTGTGGATAATACCTGAATTTTTGGGTACTGTATCAGATACCTGGCTGGCTACTCAATCACCAAGTGGACAAGCTGATCAGGTACCCAAATACATGAAAAATCAGCCATTTGCATTAACGATTTACTGATTTTTACAGTTACTGATAAACTTGGAATGGAAAACCAAAACATGGATGCAGAAAAAGAAAGAAGTTAGGACAGAAGTTGTTATTCTGGGACCGGAACTTGATATAACAATAAATTCAGGAATGTCGGGTACCCAAATGAGTACCCGATTAGCATCCAAAAATTTTGCATCAATTCGGGGACCAGAATGTTGACTGGTGTACCTGCTTTTTTCCAAGTCCTCATTTCATCTTGAGTGCTGACAGAAATGGAATCTGCCATAAAGATTTGTTTCTGCTCCGAAGGGGGATATTGAATTAATGTAGCTAAGGATAATAGATCCATCTGAGTTCTGTTTTGGCATGTCGTAAATCTGTAGCTCAAACTTCATCCCACCTGGCAAATGTTCCTGATCAGAGCCACAAATGAAAGAAAGAAAAAAAATATTCTGAGTATTGAAAATGAAAAGGAGAAAGAGCCCTCTTGTGCCTGTATTTCCTTTTATTTTGTTGATCAAGTCAAACAGTGCATTAAGGCAGATGGTGTTGCTTCCTCCCCTCCCCACCCCAGGAGATAGTGCCATGATGCAGAACTCAAAGTGACCTCAAGAAACTCACATCAGTTGAACTCTGCACTCCCCGATATGAAAAAATAATAATAATTAAAAAGTCTAATTGCTTTCATTTTAGGAAAGGCAATCGGTTTATTTTGAAGTTTGTTGGGGGTCCCATGGGCTCCCTCTGGTGGCTGATGAAGCACATGAATTAGGGAGGAGAAACCCATTTTTCAGGTTGCTTATAACAGAGAGCTCTTTTGGGGGGTGGAGAATCTGTCATCTGGGTGAATTTGTGTTTGTGCCTATCACGGTTGCTGTGCTTTTCCTTTTAAAGTTCATTTTATTTCAAATAGGGCTGCATCAAATAGTTAACAAAAAAATTAGGAGTATTTCAGTGTTTTCAAGGCTCAGCTCTGAGTGTGCGACTGGTCCTCAGTTACTCAGACAAATACTTGATACCCAGTAAATAATTGGTAAAATAAAATTGAGTACCATGTATTTTCCGAGTACAGAGTTCCCTTTTATAGGACCAGAAAAAGCCCTGTATGTTGCAGGAAAAGCCCATCTGAGGATTTACCCAAGTACTGAGTAGTGGACCAAGTAGCGGGCTGATTCCTAGGTTACTTGGTAAAACAAAGTTAAATACGGAGATACTCAGTAAAAACGGATTGATTTTGAATACCAAGTCTCAGCACTAGTTTGAAATAACAGGAGACTTCAACTGGTAGTTTTTTTTATTCCCGGGTGGGAGAAATACCTGAGGAAGGCTTGTCAGCTCTTGTGATTTTAGAGTCTGGTAGAAGTTAAATGAGTATCTACAAAAACAGGTATATCCATCGATTTTCTGGTATTCAAATTAACTCAAATTTTTTAGGGTACTTTTAGGAACCCGGATTGGATTTTCAATCAGGTAGCTGAAATACCAAAATACCAACAGCCGCTATACTAGAATACCAATTTCATCCCGATTTTGAGAATTGTTCAGGTATTATTTTGTTTTGTTGTGTTTCTATCTTTTTTTTAAAAAAGAGTACTCCAACGGTATTCAGACACCAATTTGGATTCTCAAATTGGTGTTCAGGATACCGAATTGGATACTGTATTAAAAAATATGGGTGTTATCCACAGTTTTAAAGATAATTTGGGGTTTTTGTTCCCAGAAGTCCGACAGTATTCAGGCACCAGTTCAGATACCCGAATTGGTATTCGAGATACCGCATCGGGTAACCTTCTCAGAAATACGGGTGTTATCCACAGCTACTAAATCAGGTTTCTGTTTCAGCTCTAAAGTTCAGTAATAGTCATTTTAAGCCTCTTCTGTTTTCCACAAAACCCCGATAAGTTTTTTGTGGCAGCTAAGAAATAACCTCTTTCAGGTCATGGAAATAATAACGGAGGGAGGGGAGAAGAAGGGGCAGGGGGGGAGACTCTTCAGCTTGTGATCTTTAGACAGAGAAATGCATTTCCATTTAATCGTGCGTTTACAATTAAAGTGTTGGAGTCAGCTGGAAGCGTCAGCTCCTGGTATCTGGCCAGTTGGTGGATTACTAATAGCCTAGGCAGTGCGCTGTTTACCAACGACAGCAAGACCTTGCTTGCTTACTGAAGGAAGGGAGCAGAGCAGGAAATACAAAGGGGCAAGGAGCCCAGCTCCCTGCTCCAAACATCTGCATAACAATCATCAGGACGGATAGAAATTCCAATTGCTCCCCTGCAGATGCTGTCCCCAGCTGCACACCTCAGTGTTCACAGCACCTCCCCTCCCTATCCTGCTGCCTGTTAGAGAGCAGGCTTTTACCAGTGAATAGTAAAGAACCCAAGAGCAGGACTGGAGAGGATTTTTCTCCAATTCTCTTTTAATTGCACAAGAGAATCTGGTTCTGTATTCGGAGTCAATTGCAGCTCCCCCACTGGAATAAAAGCAAGGAAGGACCATTATTTCTCATGAGATACATCCTGGACAGCCCTTATATTGCTGGAAAGTCCAGAAGGGTTTAAGGAAGATAACCTTGAAATATTCGTAAAGATGAAAACTGAAAATATCACAATGCCTCTATATCAATCTATGGTGCGACCACACCATGACAATTGTGTGCAGTTCTGGTCACCCCATCTCAAAAAAGATATAGTAGGAATAGAAAAGGTACAGAAAACAGCAACAAAAATTATAAAGTGTATGGAATGGCTTCCCTATGAAGAGAGACTAGATAGGTTAGAGCTCTTCAGGTTGGAGACGAGAGAGAGGATATGATAGAAGTTTATAAAATCATGAGCGGTGTGGAATGAGCAAATAGGGAGTGGTTATTTACCCTCTCAAATAGCACTAGAACTAGTGGGACACCCCATGAAACTAACATTTAGGAGATTTAAAACAAGTAAAATCAAATATATTTTCACTCAATGCACAACTAAGTTGTGGAATTCATTTTTGGAAGATGTGGTCAAGGCCAGTAGTAGAGCTGGGTTTAAGAAAGGATATGACACGTTTCTGGAGGATAGGCCCATTAGCAGCTATTAGCCAGTTAGGTCTTGGGGATCGTAGCCTCTGACTGTTGTAGCTGGGAGTGAACAATAGGGAACAGATCACCGCCTTGTGACCTGTTGGGTACTTCTTCCAAGCGACCGAGATTGGCCACCATTGGAGGCAGGATGCTGGGCTCGATGAACCGTTGGTCGGACCCAGTATGGCAACGCTTATGGTCTTTTCATCTGCCTACATTCATGGTTTCCAGTCCCTAGCAG
>QEPC01008446.1:1484601-1522573 GCA_003113815.1 Sphenodon punctatus | reverse complement strand
CAAACCAAAATGTGTCAGATTCATTATTCAATGTGAATATTTGTTTCACCTCTAGTTAATAAGGGCTTCAAATAGCTTTCTTTGCTGAAGGGCTTATGTTTTATTGTTAGTCTCTCTCTCTCTCTCTCTCTCTCTCTCACTCACACTCACACTCTCACTCACACTCACACTCACACTCACACTCACACTCACACTCACACTCACACCTCTTCGCAGCGGTCTCCGTTCTAACAATGTGGGCAGCCTGGTAAGAAAGAGGGAGAGTTTTGGTGGTGTGTGTGTGTGGGGGGGGTAACAAACTCTCTGAGCAATAAACCCTTTGCAGATTCTCCTTGCATACTTACTTAGCAATACCCCTGCGGTTACTTAAATGGACATTATCGGTCACCGGGTCCATAGGTCTCCAAACAGAATGGGGCTGTTAAAAATAGGAATGAGGGTTCAAGGCATGGGGTCAAGACAGATTAATTGAAAAATCTTCTCTGGGTTCGACATCATCTGTGGAGACTTCAGAGCCCAGACACTTCCAGCTGCTGGTGGGTTCCCGGCGAATGCAAATGAATCAGCCCCTTCGTGCCAGATTGGTGGTTTCCAGTCTGGGTTTTTTTGTTCTTTTTAATCCCTCTACAACAGAAAGGAGGATAGGGGCAGTCAGATGTCCCGTGTATTTCCTGGGCAACTAAGAGCAGGATTACGGAATCATGGACTCAGAATAATGTGAAGTTCTAGGAGTTCAGCTGATTGTCCATAGGCCACATCGCTGTTGTGTAGTAACCGTGACTTGTTAGTAAACTTTGGATAGCGTTGTTAAGACTTCTCTTCATTGCCAACTCAGACTTGGGGCAGCTAAAGCATAGACACCATGTTAGTTTCCAATGTGGGCTATAAATTCCCTTCCCTTTTTAGGGAAGGTTATTGAATGGGTGGTGGCTTAGCAGCTCCAGGGGCATCTTGACTGCGTTGGTTATCTTGATCCCTCTGGGTTATGGCACTGAGACATCACTTGTGGCTTTGGTGGATGATCTCCGGCGTGAAAAGGACCGGGGTTGCTCGACCCTATTAGTCCTGCTAGATCTTTCAGCAGTATTTGATACCGTTAACCATGAGATGTTGGTGATGCGCCTGTGGGACAGTGCGGGGGTGGGCGGGATCGTTATTGAATGGTTCTGCTCATTCCGGACTGGGTACTTGGTGACTACTTTTCATGTTACCGAGACCTCTCGTGTGCGGTTCCGCAGGGTTCTGTCTTGTCCCCTCTCCTGTTCAACGTGTATATGCAGCCGCTCAGTGAGGTGATCAGAGGGTTCAGGGTGAGGTGTCATCAGTATGCGGATGACACCCAACTGTGCCTCTCATTTTTGACCGACCTAAGCTTGGCTGTCTCGGTGCTTACCTGGTGTTTGGCAGCTGTGGGGGACTGGATGAGGGCCACCATCACCTTTGAAAACACCCATCGTCTCTCTCTGATTCATTTGGTTCATTCCCCACCCAGCAAATAATCCTAGGTCGTTGGCTGTCATGTGAGCAAAACCCCAAAGGATTATGTGCTACTGCTGAGCGGCTCCTTGACATTCTCACAGATGGTGCTACGAAAGCATGAGTGGACATGGTAGCATTGCCAGGTAATCTTGTCTTGCACCCGATCAGGGTGCTTAAGAAGTTGGTGTAGCCAAAGATGAGCACAGATGACAATGGACCGATGGAGCTGAGACACGTTGCAAATATGTGAAGGGATTAAGTTTGTTTGTAAACATTTGTGAATATCACATCCACGATTGGTTTCAGAAATGCAAGTATCACCAGAAAATGTTGTGAGGGCGAATAACTTAGCTGGCTTCAAAGAAATGTTTGGGTAACTTTCTTGGAGGATAGGTCTGTAAATGTCCATTTGACAAATTGATCAGGGGATGAGGTTTCTGATTGTTGGAGGCCGGGGGTGGAAAGTAAGAAATGGATCCTGCCAATAAACATACATGTCTATTAGTTGAAATAGCTGTTTGTCAAATTGATATGGGGACAAGACCTCTTTTTACCAGGGGCTTGGCGTGGAAGCAAAAATGAATCACTCCCCTATGTTTCCCATTTCCCTGAAGCAACCAGAGTTGCCACTGATGATGGTTGGATGCTGAGCTAGATGGACCATTGGCCTTACTCAGTGTGAAAAAGTGCCTTTGTAGATTCTTATCCCCATTTAAGAGATGGAGAAACTAAGGCACAGGAGATCTTTGGGTAATTTTCCGAAGGTCACCTGGCAGATTGGTGGCTGAATTTGGGACAGAATCTAGATCTCCTGAATTTCATTCCTATAGTCTGACCAAAAGGTCACCCCTGTAGCTGAATTGGCAGAAAAGTTTCTAATGCTGTCTCCGTTAGAAGACAGTCTTCTTGCGTAGCTTATCAGGCTGCCTTGACATCCCCCTTTATCCTATATTTTTTAAAATTACAAACCACAGAGACAGTAAATCTGTTTAAGTAACACGGTAATGACCGACCGAATGGTTATGATGTCACCGAAATGAGCTATTTATAACCCACCTAGTGGATAAGTGGGAATAGGCAAGATGAGACGATGTGGGGGGAAAACAGTTCCTAGTCAAATACAGATGTTTATTAACTATTAACTTTGGAGGCAGCACACTTATGTAAACGCGGCTCAAGAGGCCAGCAGTTTCTGCTGCCTCTGTGTGTTTCCTCTGCAATTTTTTGCTGATACATAAGAAGTTTCATTTTGATATTGAAGGGATTTTTTAAATTTTATTTTATTTTATTTTTCCCATCGTCCTCCTCGTTTTCAGCCCAGGCATCCATTTTCACAGGGGGCCTCGGCTGTCTGATCTGTTTCACTGACATAGCACAATGGAGACGCTGAGCAGAGATATTAAAGTCTGGTATTAGTCTGGCATTATCAGCTCAGGGGTGTTTAATATTATTTCCATCACATCCTCGATAGTTCGTCCCCGCAGTGACACACTGCCAAAGTTAAACGAATGAACCTGGAAAGCCAATGGGAGGAAAGAAAAAAAATCAAACCTACAACTACAGTCAGGCAAGATGGAAGAAATAAAAGAGGGAGAGAGAATCAACGGTGCACTGTATTGAGGGCATAAGATCGTGGTAGCTATAGAGGAAGGGTAGCCAAGTGGTTAGGGCGTGGGCCAGGAGAGCTTGGACAGAACTGAAACGGGTAACTAATTTAGAACCCAGGGGAAATACCTGCATTTTTTACTACCATGCCAGGTATTTGATTGGATACCTGAATTGCCTCCCAAATTGGTAATTCGTGGTACCAATTTTCTGATTATTGATTAGTAAATCAGGATGGAAAACAGAAAAATCGAGATAGAAAACTGGGGGGGGGGGCGGATAAAATCAGGACTTGAAGTCAATAATCTGGTACCAGAAGTCAACATTCTGGAACATCAGATTGGGTACTAATCAGGTACTGATTAATACCTGAAAATTGAAGACCCCCTTCAGGGCACTGCAGAGATTGTCCCTAAGGGCAAAGGGCCACCAGGAGCCCCACATTTTATCATCGTCCTCAACCCTGCAAATCCTATGGCCAGCTCTGGGTCCCTGGCTCACGGTCCACCCACATACCATGTGCCCCGCCCCCCCCCCCCGCACAACACCTGACAGACTAAAGCACCCAAGTTCGGCTGCCTGCTCAGTCAGCAGTGCTCTGGAATGTTCCAGAGAGCCATGGCCGGGGCTGCTCTGATTCAACATCTGGTGGGGCATCTTTAGATGGACAGGCCACCCGGGGGTGGAACAGCCTGGCACAACCAGCACTGGGGCAGCCCGTTTGTCTAAAAAAACACCCTTTGTGAGGAGACGCTGTCGCTGTCACATTCTGCTTGTTTGCATAAGCCCCCATTGCCGACAAAATGGAGGCGACGGGTAATTGTTGCCCCGCCCCCCCCCGGGTGGGGAGGAGGCGCAGAGACGCAGCAGCTGGGGCTGTTTGAGAGAAGCCTGTTAGAAGGCTTCTCTCTGCTGTGATTGGGGTTGCCGCGGCAACCGCCCGACGCGCCTGTGCAAAGCGCAGCGCGGGGTTTGGGACTCCTCCCTGCTAGAAGGGAGTGCCCCTGTAGCCGCCTGAGAGCGGCAGAGCGGGGAAAGCATGTGGAAGCGAGCAGCCACACCCACCCACCCGCTTACACTGTGGTTTGTTAACGGTCGCCGGTAGAGGGGCCAAGGAGGAATTTTGGTGGTTAGCCTTCTCAGTAAGGACCATCTTTCACCTCCTTCACAGTGTCAGCATAGGCTTAATAGGTCTATTGGGAATGATTTGAACGTAATTGAATAATCTGACGATGACAGGTATTGACAAAGAAATCTAAGAAAGATTGTGGATTAAATGTCGCACTCTGCAGGGGTCCAGCAAGTTAGGGTAGGATAAATAGGTAAAGAGAGTTAAAAGAGTCATCTCCATAAGAGATGGAGAAGTGATACCTTGTGTAATGGAGGGGGCAGCATGCACAGGGGTCACGACCCTGGAAGGGGTGCTTCGTGGACGAGTAGGGGCGTGCACAGCCTCCATCGCCTGCGGGGCATTTACCGACTTACTCAGGCCCTCTGAGGGCACACCCCCTTTTGACCATTGGCCAGGAGGCAGTCGAAGGAGGGACTGGTTATAGTTACTGTACTAGGCAGTACATCAGTTATAGTTAATAGGATTGGTTTTTTAGCTAGCCTGCTGGACCCAATGATTGCTAGTGGAATCCCCCACCGGCCTTTAATTTGAATCTGTTGAATAAAGAGTGCGGCCACACAATTAACCAATACACGTCTCTGAGTCTCATTTGGGGTGCGTCGACAAGCATGCTTGTTACAGAGTTGGTATTCTGGTGGAGCTACTCTGGAGAAACTATTATCTCTCTCTGTTCCCACAAGCAGGAGAACCAGCGCTTCCTGCCCCACCCCCCGCTGGTCTTCCTTCTTGAGAACTTGCAGGTCACTCTTGGGCTGCTGTGGGAGGCTGGAATGAAAAGTCGTCGGTGAGGTAGAAAGAGCATTTCCCCCTTGCTCAACGAAGAAAGGGCTGAAGTATTCTGGGACAGCAGAGGACTGTCTGGAGAAATGTTAACAGGGAAATTTCTCTGCACAGTACACATGAGCATGGCCTGCAGAGGAGGCCAGGGTTGTTAACAGTCTTTTGGGGAGAGGTAAGTATCTCTTTCCCCCAGCCTTCCTTTAACCCCTGTGCTTGTGTGAACATGGGGAGAGAAGGGAAGGAGATAGTTAAATAGAGTTAGGCATGAGGTGCTTCCATAAAAAACGTTCATGAAAAGAAGCCTGTATGTTTTCTGTGTAAACTTCGCTACACATAGAAAACTTTTTCTTTATTCCTGAGGTTCTTTGGAATTTATAGTCTCGTCGTTTGGGGAACCCCTCTAGTAGAGACATTATATTCCTTTGAACTTTACTTAAAAAACCCAGCTCCACAGGCAACCAATTTGGCCAGGCCTTTGGGTCATCCCTTAAGGCAGCCTTTATTTCTGGGCTTGATGGCACATTGCGATGCATGTAAGCCAAGGAATGCATTTTCCACATTTCCAGACCTCCCTCCATCAGCTCCTCTACTCACAACTCACTGTGCACCCCATGCAGGCCCATTAGCAAGGCCTGGTCCCCAGCTGAGATTATATGAGCTCAGCCAGGGTAAAACAGAAGCCAGTCCACATTTCCCTTTTGTTTGCCCAGTCCAGACTGCACACCTGCTGTCTTCGCTTGGAGGAACTCGTCTGCCTGAAGAGGAACTCCAGCCAAAACCTGGCAGGTGCCACTCATTAAAGATTCATCTAATGAAACCCAAACCTGGAGAGGCACCGATTGGTTCATCCATTGCCTTGAGGATGAACCTCATCATCCAGTCAAGAAAACCAGCCGAGAAAGGACACACTTAACTAATTAAGTCTTCCTGAGACACTCCTACCGGCTTCAGACAACAAAATGGCGATTCTCCCCCAGCCTAATTTAATCCTAAACAAAACCTAAAAGAAAACAAAAAAGCACTCTCCTTTCTTTCCACAAACTGGCGTCTTCAGAGACAACTCAAATTCATATTATTC
Source organism: Sphenodon punctatus (assembly GCA_003113815.1). Lineage (NCBI taxonomy): Eukaryota > Metazoa > Chordata > Lepidosauria > Sphenodontia > Sphenodontidae > Sphenodon > Sphenodon punctatus. The sequence goes on along the minus strand of QEPC01008446.1, from coordinate 1,516,499 downwards.
TTTGTGTTCCAGCTCTAAAATGAACACATCTATCAGACTGAGCTCAGGATCCCATAAGGAATAAGACTCTCTTCAGCTTTCATCTGGGAGTAACGTACAGCTCCTACAATTCCACTCCAGGTGGAGTTGAGGCAACAACTAAACCATCCTTCTTAAAACAGCGATCTCATTTATCCCTTGCCAACGCGGTCTTGTTCTATACAATCCTAACTGCCAGTTATTTGATCCAGCTCCTCCTCCCAGGCTTCCAAAGCACAGCGCTTGGCCTGGCAGCCGCCTCCAGCCTTCAAACCTGCACATGCACAGAATCTCATGTCGATCATGCATTCCCACCCCCCACCCCCCGAAGTGAGGTGCAAACGGATTCAAGCCGCTGCCAAGCCAGCAACAGCACGTCTGCCGGGGATCAGACTCTCAGTGAGCCTTACGACTAGCAAGTTTCTGGGCCAGGGATTAGGGGGGGCATCACCCCTGATACCCTAGGGGGTGTACCGCACCTGGCTCCTGCAATGCTGAGTAACTGAGCATTCTAATATTGCTGTTAAGGGAAGCTTTTCTGCCAGTAACAAAGCATTATTTATTCATTATTATTATTCATTATTAGTAGTAGTATTTATTAATTCATATCATACCAGCATTATGCTTAGTGAGGATATCCCACTGGGTACTCACTGAGGGTGCTCAAAAATGTAGGTATTGCCCACGGGTAGCTACCATGCTGCCTGATGCAGCTCTAGTGCTGAGCAGTCATGATTAGAAACAGGTCCCTGCCTCGAGGGACTTACAGTCTACAATGGAGAAGGGGAGGGGGACCAAAGGGAGGGGCAGATCAGGAAATACAAGGATATGTTTTCAAAGCTGAGAAGTTGCAAGTGCATGTGCGTAGCTTAGTGACAAGGGAGGAGGGGGATCCTGAAGGATGAGGTGGTATGAGGAGAAGCATAAGGGAATAAATAATCTAGGGATGGGACTCCGGAACCAATTTCAATTTCTTTCTCTCTTTTTTTGGGTCTTATTTCGGTTTCAGTTTGGGGGTTTGTTTTTGTGTATTTTTCATTGGGGGAAAAGGGGGGAGAATTCAATGCGAAACCCCGAAACTGAAACGGGAACAGAAATTTCAGACGGGACCAAAACGGCCATTTTTATGTCGTTTCGGTTCTATCTGAAACCGAAATTCCCACCTGTTGAATCATCCATGGTAGAGTCTGGGGGAAGGAGTTGGTGAAAGCCTGACAGAAGAGGGAGGTTTTCAGGAGAGATTTGAAGCTGACAAGTTTTCACACACATGGGTCTTTCTCTTTGGAATTAGAACCAAATTCCAAATTTTAATTTTTTAAAAAATTTCCAAAGATTTGGAAGTTTTCACATTTGGAAAATGTGGACGTTTGCACAGTCTTGATGTGAAACCAAAGGAATTAGTCTCTTTTTTGTGTGTGAGAGGGAGAGAATTGGCTCCTGTAGGTGAAAGCATCTCTTTGAGACACCATGGAAAATGTTCTCTCTTTCTTTCCTGCCTGGTAACCGTGTCATTGATCTAGAGGACCAAATGCGGCTTAGAGTGACCCCTTTTATTTATTTTTATTTATTATTATTATTATTATTATTATTTTAAAAATACAAAGAAAAAATCAATCTAAACACAAAATACAAAACGTAGAAAACCACAACAATTATCAATCATAACTCACTAGTTTAGTACATAACAAGACAGCAAGCCAGTGGGGGGAAAAAAGCTGACCGATCACACCACCTTAAACTAATCTACATTCAAATCTACCTCATCACCTTTCATAGCTTTAATACAGGGGTCCCAAGTGGAAACAAAAAAAATATATATGAACATTTCTATTAATGGCTGCCAACATTTTCTCCATAGAGAATTTAAACCACAACTTCTGTAATAGATCTCCTTTCCAATTGCTAGACCTGGCCTCTGCGTCCAATTCCTATACCCCCACCCCAAGCACTGCAAGACTGGATTCAGGGATGAGAACATGCACACAGGGATAGGCAAGAAATCCATAGTACAGTTTGAGACCGTTCCCTTCCTGAGCGCACCCTTATAATCCCAACCCCAACTTCTATTTGGTCCTTAGAGCTTGTACTAATTTTCAGACTGGTCCCTGGAAGGGAAAAGCTTTTTCACCTCTGATCCAGAGTGTCTTGGTCTACCAAGCCAGCTCACACCATGACACTACGCACCTTTTCAGATACTGATTGAATATCAGGTGGATTATCTTTTTGTTTAGTCTTTCAGGCATAGCTTTTTGGTTCACTTTTAGAATTTTCCCTCTGAAATTAGTCTGATCTCCATATGAATCTCAGATTTTCTCCCCCCTCCCCCCCCCGCCTTTCACATCCAATTTATCGTAGACACAATTGTCCTCTTCTCTGAATTCTGTTTTACTGTTAGAGATGTGGGGCACAAATCAGATCCGCGTAGGCTTTCATACTTCCTTGACCTGCATTATTTTTCTCTGCTGCTTCTGTGTGAGTGGATCCCCTCTGACTTTCGAGGGAGTCAATTTTTCTGACTATTCATGGAAATCATCTTAATTATTATTATTATTATTATTATTAACAAACATTTATATAGCGCCAGCAGTGTACATGGCACTTTACAAAGTAATAAAATAGACATGGTCCCTGCCCCTAGGGCTTACAATCTGAGCGACAGGAGCTGGGGAAGAGACATAGGAAGGGGAACAGAGGGAGAGACAAGGGGTCTAACATTCATGAAGATGCGAGGTCTCAAGTGCACGTACTTGGCTTGGTTACGATGAGAATGACAGCAGGCAGGTCCATGTGGCAAGGATAAGGGTAAACAGATCATAGGTATAGGAATAGTGGCTCAGCAGGATAAAGAGTCAGACAGAGCAGAGCGAAAGAGGTGAGTTTTAAGGAGAGATTTGAAGGTATGAAGGGAGGGGGCAAGGCGGATGTGGACAGGGAGGAAGTTCCAGGCATGGGGGGCAGCAAGTGAGAAGGGACGAAGGCGCTTAGGGGAGCAGGGAAGGTGTGGAAGGGTGAGAGAAGGGACAGAGGAGGAGCGAAGTGCACGGGCTGGAGTATGGAGGGCAATAAGTGCAGAGAGGTAGGGGGGAGCAAGGTCTTAATCAACCTTAAGGGCTCTTATTAAGGACTGATGAAGCATTTCACAAAAGAAAAGAAAATTGCCTTTCTCTATGCCTCCCAAACTCCCCCCACCCAAACCCTTGCTCATTTATAGAATCAATAACAGAATAACAGAGTCCTTTGCCTTACATTACTAAATTGTTCCGAATATTTTTCTCCAATTCATTTACACAGATGCATTGGCACTGAAGAGTTCCACTCCAATTAGTTGTCCTAACCCAGATAACTTTTAAAGAGTTTCATTTTTAGTTGCATTAACTCCTCTTTGAGCTAAAAAAAAAAAAAAAGACGACCCTGTAGTGAAAAATCACAGGCAACATGGCTCAGGGCAAGGCAGGGCACTGAAATGATGTTCCCACACCTGGGGAGCTGTCTCGCCAACTGCACAGCCTGGGAAGGGCCAGGTTCACAACAAAAATGCAGGCAGGCAGTCCCACCTGTACCCTCTTCCCAACCCCCACCATAACGGACAGCCATGGTGACCCATGAGGCACAACCATGGCAACCCCCAATGGATATGCAATGCAGGAACAGATGTGTTGGCCTTCTTTGGCCCAGTTGGTTGGGCTGTAGCCCAAGCTGTGACATCAGAGATTTGCCACGGTCACATCCCAGTCTAGCTGCCAACACAGCCCGGGGCAATCCCAGGCCAACAATTTGTACCCAAAATTTTCAACTTGATTCTGGTACTGGCAATTTATTGGGTAGACCTGTTTTTGCAGGTATTTATTTCAGCTCTAAACACAACATTTTATTTCCAAAGTTTTGGTAGCAGAGAGTTGCATTCAACAATATTGGATGAAACTCTTATCAAAGACACTTTTGCCGATTGGATGACTTACTACCTACTACTGTTAAAGGGGTTTGGGACCACTGTTCCAAACGATGAGTTCTCAATGAGAAGCTTCTGACACCCCAAAGATGTCAGAAATTCATGGGCTCTATTAGGGATGGGCGAATGCGGTTCAGGAGTTCAGAGTTCGGGCCAAACTCGGCCTGTTCGGATGACTGAACCGAATGTCCGAACTGAATGCTCGAACGGCCGAACAGTTCGAAAAAGTTCGGATGAGTTTTGGGTGAGAAAAACGTGACTGGAAGGTGGGGAAAATGTGACTGGAAGTGGGAGGCAGTTGAGGAGCAGACTTCCTGGCACCAGGGGTGGAGATCAGGGGTGGTTTCAGGGTCAAACACACACAAAAAATTGAATTCGGTTTCGGTATCGATAGCACTATTTTCTGTTGTTCGGCCAAGTTTGGCCAAACTGAACTCCACCGAACAGCTGAACATGAACTCGGATTTCGGACCGAACGTCCAAACATCAGAATTACGTTCTGTTCGCCCATCCCTAGGCTCCATGCCCCTTTCAAACCTGTGTTTGAGGCAAGGGAATTCTAATAGGGGTGGACATTCAGGTTTCAGCAAAACACAGATGAACACATAAGACCTTTTTCAGATTCCACGTTTGAAACACAAATTCTAGGATTGGGAATTTGGGTCCTGAGTGAACACAAATTTCCCCCCAAAATGTGGTATCTGATGTCTCAAACTGGACCCCAGAAACTGCAGCACATATCCACCTTGGAGCTGGGCTGCTTTTTGACTCCTTTCCGTATTGGCCGGTCAACATGGCAGAGCCTCACTTCACTTTTGCACCAAAATAACCCATATGCAGGAAGCCACATTCACTGTGTTTTCCACATTGACAGTGATGTGGGGAAATGCAGTGAGTACCTGTAAAGATAAAAAATACAGATACAAATAAGCACAAATATTTGACCCCATGCACAGCCCTAAAATCTAGTATGAAAGCTGTTGGAAATCCTAGAACGTGCTTTGATGAGCACCTCCATTCAGTGTTAGTTTTATTGGAATAGTTCACATGCTTTGAAACCTGCTTCCGGTGACTGATGCAAGTCTCCTATTTAACCAGAGTTTAACCGCTCCATTAAAGGGTTCCATTAGGGGTCTCCATTAAGGGGCTTCATAACATCTTTAATCTGCAACAACTGATTAGGAGACCACCATCTATGCCATTTCGTCACCCAAAAAGACTTGGAAACAAAGCAGTTCAGATGTCATCTTGTATTGAATCAACAATGGGACAGTAGTAATCCAACCTACCATCGCTAGAGGAGCATAGAAGGACAGCAATGCAACAAAGCAGAAATAAAAATAATCTTGATTGTCTGTGAATAGCTTGTGGAAAGTGGGTGGGTCTTCCTTATAGCATCAGTTTAAAAGAACAGATGCTGTTATTTGTTGTTCATTTGGTGGAGCCGACGTGAACTTCGGCTGCCTCTCTGGCCTTGTTGTGTTCATTATCATTCATACCAGGAACCAACCACCCCCCCGCCCCAGCACCAAAGACAATTCCTGAGCTAGCTAAGCTTCCATGAAAGCAAGTGGGGTCATTTTCTATCTTCCCCCCAACCATCATCTCGACAAAGCTTATCCCCCAGAGAGCCGAGAAGAAAGGCACTTTCTTGTTGTCATCTGTGCAATTATCAGCTTTGAACAAGATGGCAATTTGTTGTTGTTGTTGATTGCCTTTATTATGCAAATGTAGCCACTCATTCTCCGACCGTTTCCCCCTCCCCTCCTTTTTGCACAGCATATAGAGGAATATTACACATTTAATTTCATGTTATCATTTATTTCCCTCAGAGAATTCTTCTATCCATTTTTCCGGTTGTTTCAGGCCAGCGGGAAAGGAACGGCAGCATTTGGAATTCTGATTTTGTCACTTCCATTTACTTTTTGTCATAAAGGGGTATTGTCAATAGGTCTTATGTGGCTCCTATAAAACCCATTTAGGAATTTAAATCTTCACTAAAACACAGAATTTATGTTTCCTTTTATGATTTACGAGGCTAGATCCCTAAACTCTACTTTTAATGGTGTACGCATTTATATTCAAGGCAATCAGCTTGCATTCAGCATGAGCCTTAAAGTTGCTACTGCCAAACTAAAGAGTACAAAAAAAGTGTGTCTTGGAGACATGGGCCAGAGACAGAGTTTTGAAGAGCAGGATCCAAATTAGAATGTCTGTGAACAGAGCTGAAACGTGTACCCACAAAATTGTCAAATTTGCATTACTTGTTTCAAATGGTAAATTTCAGGTACTTTTGGGTACCTGAAACGGTATTTGATCGGGTATTCAAATGATCAAAATGCTGATCTTTGGCCCGATTTTCAAAATGCCTCTCCCAGATTGTTGACTTCTGACACTCGATTGCCAGGAATTTGGTGGGTATTCTTTTCAGATTTCTGCGTAGTTTGAGGTACTTCAAAACTTGAAAAGTGAAATATCATTTTGGGGGGAGGCAAGGGGTCTTGAAAACAGTTCAGGTATTGATTTGGATACTGAAATGGTACTCAAAAGTTGGGGCATTGTCCACTGTTATCAAAATCAGGTACACATTTCACCTCTTTCTGTGACGTTTGAAGTGGTTGAGATCCTTGGGGTTGCTTGGAGTCTATTTCTTGCATGTCTTATCCCCTATACCATACCCCCATCTGAACAAGACTTTTGTTTACAGTTAAGTAGGGAATGTGTCTGATTAGGGTGAAACATCATATGTTCCAAAACATTGGGTACCTGGGTCCTGTTGTAATGGAAGTCAGGTACCAGAGTGTGGTCAATGGTTGGGCGGTCACAGTCTGAGGTAGGGGTATAGAGTCAGAGAGTTAGGGTCATTGTCAAGAAGCTGTGTTGTGTCATAGCCAGAAGATCATATGACATTATCCAAAGAAAATGGTAAAAGAGTAATCTTTTACCGAGACGAGAAGGAAGTCTGGAGAGAAGGATCTTTAAGAGTCTAGACAGGAGGTTGGGAACACACAATGAAGTCCAGATATGTCACCTTGTATTAATTAGCTCTCTGCTTCCTGGCCCACACGTTCTGTGTGCGTGTGCGTGCCAGATACAAGATAGAGAAATATTTATTTCTCTAATTCTGTGCCCAAGCCAGTACAGGAAAGATGGTTGGTCTAGTGAACAGAACTTGGGTTCATGAGATTTGGGACGGATACCCCTCTCAAATCCCAGACTTTCTGCATGCCTGTGGACAATTTTCTTAATCTGTTTTGCACACCAGTCTCCAAGTAATAATTCCCTAGCTTTCAGAGGTTCAGTGAAGTAGCCGGATACAGTAGGAATTGGGTGTGGGGGTCAGAGTTGTGTACATTCAAGAGGCAGCCTCCCCCAAACACTAATGATTTGCACACAGCAATGTATACAGGGATGGGTCTCTAACAAGTCTATACTTAGAGCTGAAATGCATACTTCGTTTGCTATCTGCAGGTAATACCTATGTTTTCTAATACCATCTCAGGTATTCAGCGTGCTACCCAATCACCAATCGGGCACCCAGATATTTTTTTTAAATTGGTAATTTCCAGTACTGATTTTCATTTTTCCAGTTACCAATTGGTAAATCAGGACAGAAAACTGAAAAATTGGGTCATAAAACCAATAAATCAGTACCAGAACTTGCCATTCCAAGACATTTAGAGACATCAGGTACCCAGATTGGATCATGAATAGATACTGATTGTACCTGATATTCTGAGTCAATTCAGGTACCAGACGTTCAGTGGGTATACCTGTTCTTGTGGGTACTCTTTTAACCTCTGTCTATGATCAAAGTTAGATTATAGAATTTTATTATAGACTCATTAAGGGCCCATCCAAGGTCACCTTGATCTCTCATCTCCTCCCACTCACCTTACTGGCCATGATTCTGACCTCTGTTAGAACATCATAGCTCTAAAATAATCATTCTATGGAATCATACAACCGTAGGCCACTTTCAGACCTGCCTCCCCCACACACATATCCTGGCTGCGGGAGGGAATGCAGAAGCCAGAATATGTGTGGTGTTCGGATGGTCTGAAAGTCGTCCCCCCACCCCACCCCACCCCACCCCACCCCTGGCCGCGACTTTGCTGGCAAATACCCACAGTGATACAGAGCTGGATTTCCTGCTCTGTATCTCAGTTTGTGTTTGCTGGTAAAGTCGCACAGGGGGGAGGGGGGGAGGCAGGTGTCAGACCGGCAAAGTCNGGGGGGGGGGGGAGAAGGGTGTCAGACTGGCCAAACCCTGCACATCTCCTGGCTTTCGCATTCCCTCCCACATTCAAAATATACGCATTGGGGGGTGGGGGCAGGGCAGGTGTGAAACTGGCCTTAGAGTTGTCGGAGACTTGAAGAGTCCCTTTTAACCCATAGTAGTGAAGTTGTTCTGGGATGGCACTAGCACAATGGACATCAGAGACTGGCCTGCCATATCAAAATCCTGTTTTCCAAGGGTGTACAAATGCTAACTCTTTCTTCTGCTAGCATGACATCCGTGACCTATAGAACATATATAACAGCAATCTAGCAAGTCATGCAAAACAAATGACACTGTGCCATTGGATCCTCAACGAGAGAATTTTAAGAAGAAGGTATCTCTTTACTGCAAAAGATTTTATGCATGGTGGGTTTGAAAGAGATTCCAACAGAGCGTTTATTGGCCTGGACCAAGAAAGAGGATGTGCTGGACAAGTGCCAGTTAGAGAGAATTTAAAGATGTAAGTAATGGCTCTGTCCATCAAGAAGTTTACAGCACATACATTACAAATCTACTGGCACACTAGAACAGCTTGGAGATTTTCTATACAATATATTTTATTTATTTATTTAAAAAGAAATGCAGCTTCTTCCCTGGAAAATCTCTTCCTTTCCAAAGATTTCTTCTTCTTCATTTTTATTTTATTTTTTTCTTGAGGAAAGCTATTTAGGCGTGGGGAAATCTTCAGTGGGCTGAAACAGAAATTTTAAGATTAACTAGAATGAAATCCGATGTTCCTAGGGAGTTCATGGCTAGGGCAGGATTCAAACCCTGGCTTCCCATGTCCAAACCTAGCACCTTATCCACGACACCCCCTGGCTCTCCTATGCAACCTATCCGTTTAGTTCTACCTTCCAGTCTTCTTCAGCTGACCACTTCCATAACACAGTAGGGAATCAGTCAATTAACCTACGATGGTTTGTGTTGGCACTTCCCGTTGCCGTGATCTGCATTAAAAGTGACGGCCGCCAGAATCATCTTCAATGCATGAACACTCTAGAACGTCCAGTCCATGGACCACATCTGACCTGCAGCTGGAGTGGGTTTTTTTGTTTGTTTGCTTGGGTTTTTTGGCCCCTTTCTAATTCCTGGATCTGGGCAATGAATTCAGCCTGTCTTCAAGCCCTGCAACAATGAGCTTGAAAGGCAGGGAGAGGAGATGAGGAGATGCACTCAGGGCGAGGGGAATGTTTATTTATTTATTTATTTATTTATTTATCTATCTGTCTATTTATTTATTTCAATTTCTGCCCTGTCCTTCCTAAATGGCTCAGGGCATCTGGGCCCTCCCCTGTTTTCCTGAATCATGAGCAACACCCCTTCAACACTAGGGCTGATGCGGCAGCAGCTTTTACCGCGCCGTGATTCCATTCCGCCATTTTGGAACTGCCCGTGCCACACCATGACTTTTCTGCAGATATTCCGCTAATTACACCGGAATTCTGAAAATCGCGGAATTACGGAAAAAATGCTGAAAAATTGCGGAAATCGCAGGAAACCGCTATTCCGCTATTTTTTGGCGCTGGCGGAATTGCGGAAATAGCGAAAATGTCATGTTTCCACAATTCCACTAAGTTGCGGAATTCAATAAGCGGAACCGCGGAACCGCGGAATGAATCCGCAGAATGAAAGCCTCTGCCATGCCGTTTCACTAATTGCGGAAACACTGTTTCCGCCGGAAATAGCTACCGCTGCGATATTCCGCTACAGTCCTATTCAACACCCATGCCCACAACTCCTAGCTGCCCCGTGGAGCTTGTGCTAATTTTCAGTGGGCTGTGGGAGGGGAAAAGGTTCCCCACTCCTGAGCTTGACCACTTTTCCTAAGTTGTCCATGTATTTTTCCGTTGGGTAAAATGTAGGTGCCCTTTAATTGTTTACAGCACATTGTGCCATTCAATGTGTGTTTTATTCTTAAGAGTGAGGAACAAGACCTACAGGGAAATGAATATGTTTTTTCCCCCACTGTTCAGATCCTTTAATCCCTTTGTTTGCAATGTGTGTCCTTTTAACTGTTCATTTGACCGTCTGCTCTGCAGAAAAGTTAAAATCATTTGAAAGCTGTTCAGCGTCCACACCTACAGATCTGTTCACGCTGTGAGATGCAAGCAGCAGAGAGAGGCTTCTGACAGTGTCGTTAGTGCAAAGACGCCACTGACGTGCACAAAGAAAAAAATGAGGCTGAAACTCGCACAAAGGGAGGCTGTGGAAGCCTGAAGACACCTTTGTGCCCGGGACCAAATCCAGACAAATGAAAACTCTGCAATTGTATATGAATTCATGGGGTCCATGAATGAACTTCAAAGAACAAACTCATGGGGAGAAGCTCTTGGCTAAAATACTGACCCTTGGACCCCCCCCCCCCAATCATGACGATCCCCTTCCCCAGATGGAAGGCCAGCAGTGATTCAGAACACCCCTCTCCCCCTAAGCACATGGTGTCCACAAGTGAAATGGAAAGAATACACATAAGGATTAGAACTTTGCATTCGAGTTTTGGTCAAACACAAATACACACACACACACACGGCCCTTGGCTTTCATATAACAAACTCATGGGGAGAAGCTCTTGGCTAAAATACTGACCCTTGGACCCCCCCCCCCCAATCATGATGATCCCCTTCCCCAGATGGAAGGCCAGCAGTGATTCAGAACACCCCTCTCCCCCTAAGCACATGGTGTCCACAAGTGAAATGGAAAGAATACACATAAGGATTAGAACTTTGCATTCGAGTTTTGGTCAAACACAAATACACACACACACACACGGCCCTTGGCTTTCATATTCAAAACACAAATATCAGGACTGTGTATTTGGGTTTTGAGAGAACCCCAAAATTCGGGAAGAATGTAGTATCCATAATCTTGAACCTGCACTCCAAAAATTGCAACATATTATCAGGCTACTCTCTGCCTCTCAGCTCAGCCATCAGCACGGGGAGCCTGTAGTGATCCCAACCTGCCAGCAGGAGCTATCGGTCTCTCAGAACTGCAGTCGGCTCTCTGCCTTTCTGCTTAGCCTCCTGCTCGGGGACTCTGTAGTGAGTCCACCCCACTTAGAGGGGATGCCACTATCTCAGAACTGTAGTCTCCAGCTCTGCTGTCAGGACCAGCCCAGTGGAGCTCAGCAGAGTTCATCTAGGAAGAAATGGTGATTCCGTGGAATCACCAAAATATCCCCCCCCCTTTTTTAAATTGGCGACTGACTTAGCAACAGTATTAGCTACATTTTCCTGTCCTTATAGGCCTGTTAAACTGGCAGAACGTCACGTCACTTGTGCACCAAAATAACCCATACTTGGGGCCCTGTGTTGACTGCATTTTCCACATAGTCAGGAATGAGGAAAACACCGCGAAAATGGACAAAGGCACAAACACAAATAAACACAAATACTAAAATTGAGAATACGATTACAGATGCCATTGCAAATCCTTGAACCCTGACCCCTGAAGAGAATCTTCTCTTTCATAGAACATCACAAGTGAATTACAGCAACGTTTTCCTTTTTCAAATGTGTACGTCAGTGTGTGTTTGTCAAACATTCCTGTGTTAGCAGGGGGGCACACCACCATTTTGTAAAGGGTCCTGACTTCTCTGGATTGAACACTATTTAAGCCTGATCATACTTGAGCACTCCAGAGAGTGGTCTGATATCATGACTAACATAAATGGTAGGGTTGAAATGAGAATCAAAATTGTTCTTGCAAAAATCTCATGAGAATTGAGAATCTGCAATGAGATCTCAAGAAAATAACGTAAATGCTAATTCTGTTAGATCTGTCGGCTGCATTTGATACCGTTGACCATGAGATGTTGGTGACTCGCCTGCGGGACCAGGCTGGAGTGGGTGGCATTGTACTTGAATGGTTCTGTTCATTTCTGTCTGGTAAATCTCAGCGGGTGGTGCTCAGGGATTGTTTATCATCTGCCCAGGACCTCTCGTGTAGAGTCTCACAAGGTTCAATCTTTTCCCCTCTCCTGTTCAACATATATATGCAGCTGCTAGGTGAGGTCATGAGAAGGTTTGATGTTTCGTGTTATCAATATGCTGATGACACCCAACTCTACCGTTCTTTTTCATCTGACCCAGGACCGGCAGTCTTGGTGCTTACTCAGTGCTTGGCAGCTGTGGGTGACTGGATGAGGGTGAGCCAACTGAGACTGAATCCCGACAAGATGGACGTGATGCTGGTGGATAAGGCGATTGGAGTAACATCCCCCATCATTGACGGGGTGTGTCCCCCATTGGTCCCTCAGGTACGGAGTCTGGGGGTGCTCCTTGACTCCCAACTCCTCCTGGATGCCCAGGTGGGGACAGTGGCAAGGAGCACGTTCCACCAATTACGTCTTGTTCGGCAGTTTCAGCCGTATGTCTTGGACTCTGACTTGGCCACCATAATCCATTCTTTCATTACTTTGAGATTAGACTACTGTAACACACTCTACATGGGACTGCCCAAGGTGATGGTCCGGAGACTGAAACTGGTGTAGAATGCAGCAGTTCTTCTCTTTACGGGGACGGGCCGCCACAAGCACATTACAACTGTGATCCGTTTGCTACACTGACTACCTATTATTTTCTGGGCCTGATTCAAGGTGCTGGTGCTTACCTACAAAGCCCTAAATGCCTTGGTCCCTACCTATCTGCAGGACCGCCTCACTCCCCGGACCCTGGACCGATCCCTGCGGTCATCCAGGGACTCCTTTCTCAAAGTCCCCTGGGTTTTCCGGGGGGCAACATTGGAGAGGGCATTCTCGGTGGCTGCACCTAGGCCGTGGAACTTCCTCCTGACGGATGTCCAGCTGACCCCAGATCTCCCCTCTTTTTGACGAATATGCAAAAAACCTGGCTGTTCTGACAGGCCTTTAGTGGGGGAGATGGGTAAAGGGAGGGGGTGGAGGCTTAGTGTGGGCTTTTTTGTATGTTTTTATCTTCTTCCTGTCAATATATATATATATATTACATTCAAGATTGTTTTTATATTGTTGTTTGTTTTATTTTTATTTTTTTATATTGTAAGCCACCCCGAGCTGCTTCAGCAGGAGGGTTGGGGTATTAGGCTTATATATATATATATATATATATATATACACACACACACAAATAAATACAATTAAATAAAATCTCGCCAACAGTTCAAGATCTCACAAAATTCTTGAAAAAAATTAAAAATGCTCTGCGCGTGCAAACATGACTGCCATGGCTGTTCTGCGCATGCATGGCCCTTTTCCAAGATGGTGCATGCCTTGTCGGAAAACGGTAGCCGGTCTGTACATGTGGAGAATCACCTTCTCTTTTCCAAAATGATGCCGATGTGGCCTGCACTATCAGGTGGCCATTTTGCAAGTGTGCAGAGCATTTTAAATGATGTCAAGAACAACCGATTCTTCAATCATTCTTGATCTAAAACATCTCGGCGAGAGCCTGGTTCTTGACAAGATTTTAAAGATAAGCAAGATTGAGTTTCAGCCCTAATAAATGGACTTGTCTATGTTACAGAAGTCTGTCTGTGTCTAGCTCTGGTCATTGGCTCTGTTAGTTCCTATGACTTCCAACGACTGTGTCCCCACCCACAGTGTCTGTGAGTGAGGGACCTGTCTGCTGGCGTGGGTGGCCGTCCCAGTTCATATGGGATGGGGAAGCATGGGCGCCCATTGCCACACACCTTTTTGGCTTGCCCTGCATGGCGCACTCCAGATTTCTCGGCAGCGCACCATGAGTGGCTGCTGTGCTGAGTTGCTCACGGGAGTGTGCATCCCCCCCCACGCCATCTCTAGATGGGCAGTCAGATGAGTGGCGCCTGGCTGGTCATGCATGGGAGCATCTCGTTTAAAAATGCTGAATGTTTGCAGAGGACCAGATCTCTGCCAGGGACTGAATCAACTCTCCCAGTTTTCGCTTTGCTATTGTTGCATGTGTATCTGAACTGTATGGCAAGTTTAGTTGCAACTTTTACAGATGGAGTCTGCGTCTCCTTATGATGAATTTTTTGTTTGATTTTCACTGGTGAGGAAATGAAATGAAATTGAAGGTGTTTGAGCCTTTCCATCAATTTGTGTGTGGTCTGAGGTCCCTAACCTAACTCAGGACTGTCTCAATGTTGACACATCCCACAAGAACATAATTTCTACAGGATATTAAGGAAGGGTACTCATTTCTACACCCATTAACTAAGCAGAGCATGGAGATGACTGTGAGTACATGGTCGTATGACAAGAATGTTAGGCTAGAAAGAGGTTCAATTCCTCAGTCTTGTACATTTGAGGTAAGCATCTTATTCTCTCAGCATTTCCCTGCCACACAGTTTCAAGATTATAAATGCTGAAAAGACCATGAGATGGTAAGAGGAGCTCCAGTACTGCATTATCTAGGTACTAAAGACATGTCAGCCAAAGAGAACCTCCATTCCTTTGAAGAGTCTATAGCAAGACCGGTGGCAATAGGAAATCACGTCCTTTGTACTTAAAACAGCATAAAGAATGCAACTCTGCTGTGAGTATCTCTTACATACAAAAAGGAGGCAGACTCCTTTTGTTCTTCATTCTGTTGCCTGTACTCTCATGAGATAGCAAGGCATGACCATAACAGGGAAGAAATGTTATATGCACTGGACTGAATCTCTCTGACTTCATTGGGGTTGGCGTCTCCATCACTGAAGTTGCCTCAGGATGCAATGGTTCATTAGGAAGAATTATCTAACTACCAGGGCAGTTAGGCAGTAGAATATCTTGCCAAGAAAAGTTGTGGAGGACTTTAAAAATAAGTTAAATGGTGTTATTCTCTCAGGAATAGCATAGGTACAGTGGGTCCTACTTCATGGAAAGTGGGAGTGATCAAATAAACCATGGGGTTAGAGTTTAAATGAGACCCCCCCCAAAAAATGGGTTTACCCATTGAATTTGCGACTCCTGAATTGATTAAAAAATATCAGGTACTAATAGGTACCCAGTTATGGCCCAATTTGGGTACCCAGTGTCCCAGAATATTGACTTATAGTACCGATTTTTGGTTTTCTATCCTCATTTTTCCATCAGTACCTAAAAAAAAAATGAAAATCAGCAATAGAAATGACTGATGTTTCAGGTATCCAGCTACTCAATGGGTGCTTGTGTAACTCACAGGGGAGGGCATTCTCGGTGACCGCACCACGGTTGTGGAACTCAGTCCCTTCCAGTTGAGGCTCGGCTGGCCCCGGATCTCCCCTCTTTTCAGAGAAGCTGTAAGACCTGGCTGCTCAACCAGGCATTTGGCGGAGGAGAAGGTTGATGGGGTGGGCGGGAGTGGATTCGGGTGGGTTGCGGTGGGTTATTTTAGTATCTTCCTTTTATGTTGTTTTTTGTATTATTGTTGTGTATTTATTATTGTAAACAGCCCTGAGCTGCCTGTGGCGGGACGGGCAGGGTAGTAAAAAGTTTTAAATAAATAAATAAATTTAAATAATACCCAACATGGTACTTGAAAATGTGGTTATTACCCATGAGCACCAAATTAACTACCTGTTTCAACTCTCCTTCGGATTCCTGTCTTTCTGTGGTCCCTCCCAAGTCTGACCATTAATTCTAATAAATCACAACTGTGCCAATACAGGAGCCCATCATCAATGAGGTGTGGCTCATCGAGGATGGGAGCTCTGTGGGCTCTCATCAACTCTTCTAGGACCATGTCAGAGATTATTTGATTCGTAAGTGAACAACATGTGAGGTCAAGTTTGTTTTGTTTTTTTTAGTCTCCCACGTCCATCTCTGTGCGTGGTACATGCTCGTTCAGTGATGTTTACCAAAATTAGGTCACAACTGCCAGTTTGCATTTAGCAATAATCCTGTTCCCTCCCGTACAAAGGGTTCTTCCTGGTGAAACCCTGCTTTGCATCTCCAAGCTGGCATTTCCGATTACAAGCGCTGCACTGAAAGGCCTTCACAAAAGACAAGCAATTTCCTTTTCTCCACAGTTGCTATTATTTAGACTTTATCATGCAAGAATGCCAGGTGCAGCTCATCCTACACGCCAACTAGAAGTCGGAAAAAGGACATCTATCTTTGTACGGGGTCATTTTCTCGACACTCCTTGAGAGCATGTTCCAGGGAACAGATATTTTGATGTAGTTGCACCTTAAATCGCAATTTCATTTTCTAGCTCCTCCTACGTCTTGGCCAGTAGCTAAGATGGCATAGCAAGGTTAGGAGTAGAGCTCTGTCGATGTGCTGGTACAGCATTGGAACATCTTGCTGGGGGTGGCCATCAATAGGGTGGCTCTGAGATGTTCCCTGCCCCCGTCTCATCGCCGCAGGGCCCCTTGGTTTACTGAGGGGCTGTAGTGTATGAAGCGGGTAGGCAGGAGACTAGACCGATGCTGGCGTCGGACTCACTCTGAATCTGATCGACTTCTCCATAGGACCCATTTGCGGTCCTATGTTGAGGCTGTGAGGACAGCAAAGAAGGAATTCTTTCTGCCCTCATAGCGTCTGCAAAGTCGCATCCAGACGAGCTGTTCCGGGTGGTGCGGGGGCTGGTCAATCCAGCCTCCCTCTGCCTGGATGGGGACTTGTCCCAGGCCCACTGTGTGGAGTTTGCCACCTACTTTGCATCCAGATGACTTTGGGTCCAGTGAGGAGTGTCTGAGCTTTCCCCGAGCCTCATTAAAGCTTCAGGAGAAAGCTGGTATATACAGCCCTATATGGTCTGGGCCCCTCATACCTTGGGGACCACCTCGCCTTCCACGCCCCAGTGCGACCCCTGCGGTCTGCTGGAGGTTCTCTGTGTTAAACCGGGGGTGGGCACGATGGAGAGGGCGTTCTCGGTGGCCAGGCTCAGTGGCTTTGGAATTCCCTCCCAGAGGAAGCTCGCCTGACCCCGGGTCTGATGGCTCTTCGCCGAGCCTGTAAGACCTGGCTCTTCTCCCAGGCTTTCGGAGAGGAGGGTGGGAGGGGAGGGAGGGGGGTGGAATTTTGGGATGGGCGTGGGGGTGGGTGGTTTTAATAGTTTATACTGTTGACATTTTATTTATTTTTGTATTCTTTTATCTGCTGTGAGCCGCCCCGGGATGCCGTAGGCATGAGGGAGTGGCCAATAAATACAAAGAAATAAAATAAATAAATAAATGAGTACTCAAACACAGAAAAAAAGTATAAACTCATTGAAACTGTAGTACTTGACCCAGCCTGATTGCTTCAGGTACTAATCAGCACTTGATTACAGTGTACCAGTTTACCATTTGCCCCAATTTTCCGTCTCTCGGTACCGATTTTCTGACTCTCAGTATCGATTTTCTGACTTTCCATCCCGATTCCTGTACTAATTACCATTGTACAGTAATACCTGGTATTTTCAGGTAACCGGGTATCCAATTCAGTACTTGGGTACTGATCAGGCACCTGATAGTTCATTCAAAAACTCAGGTATTACCCATGAGTAGCAAACACAATACCTGTTTCACATCTGGGTAGTTCCACTTTATAGTATTTCTCTACCAAGCCTTTCATTTTTCCAATTAAATGGGAGCATTTTCAGGCATGTATGAGCAGACTCAAATTCATTTCCAATGAGCCATGTACTAATGCCCTCGTCTATTCCCCTTCCCCCCTTCTCACATTATTTCCAAAAAAGCACGTTGGATTTTGTAATGAGCCACACAACTGTCTCTCAATTACCCCAATTTTTACTGCTCCTCAGTTGAGGTTGAGCAGCGTGATGGCCTAACTTTAATGAAAGACCGGAACACTATAAAAGCTACCATAATTCTTCACCGGTTTCATAAAACCCTGATGTCCAAATCACTCTCTGCAAAGAAAGTTGCTGGGAATGTTAATGGAGGCACAGAGACTTGTTGAAATCAAAATCAACCTTGAGATTTTAGAAACTTGACATTTCCAGAGCAATCATACAAAATGCCTTTTTTCCTGGACCCTATGATGGCTTTGACCTAGATTTAAGGCATATATTCATTTAGCCCTATGACCCAGCACCGTAGGATTATTCTCTAGGCTAGAAAGCACCCTGACCACTGTACCTGCAGTTAGTAGTGAAACAAATATTCAATGAGAATGTAATATCCATCTAATCTGGTCACTTTGAATGGAATCCAGTGGACTGAATATCTGTCCATCCATTAAGATTTCTGATTTGATATTTTATTTCCATTCATTCCATTGATTTGGATTATTTACATAAGACTTCTTAAATATTTTGCTGGACATTTGGCCGGCAGGGATAGAGTTTGGGGAAGTTTGGGATACAGGATTTTAACTGGATTTATTTCTACTTATTAATTATATCTATTTCAGTGTTTTTAGATGGGAGAGCTTTCTCCTGAAGCTTTCATGAGGCTCGGGGAAAGCTCAGACACTCCTCACTGGACCCAAAGTCATCTGGATGCCATTGAAAACATCGGCGCTAGGCAACTCCCAGAAATTTTGAGATGTGGACTCAGTAAGTCCCTGATAATTGAGAACTTACCTAGTCCAATTCTCAAACCTTCTGGGAGTCATCAGCCCAACTATCAGCATCCAGGTGACTTCCGATCCAGCGAGGAGTATCTGATTCCCCCCATGGGGGTTTACCTGAGCTGCATTTTAAAGGTGTAGGAGAATACTCTCTGATCTAAAAAGGCTGTTTGTGTCTATCGTTGATTTATCAATTTACTGCTGTTTCTGAGCTTGTGTGTTGTACCCTACCTGGAGCCCTTGGGATAGGGCGGGACAATAAATTTACATAAGACAGTAAATTATTTAGTTATTCAGTTCATATGGTTTATTGTGCGTATGCAATTGATGTCAAAACAGAATAACTAAGTAGCCAGCTGAGAAGAATAATCGAATAAACCAAATTAGCAGAAAATCTGCTTCATATGCAAATATTATTCAGGTATTTGGACGTTGTGATGGGGGTTCATTTGTTCGTTCATTCATAGTTCTATGCTGCTCTTCCCCATCATAAAAACATTAAATGCAAAAAAAGTATACTAAAACTCCCTATAAAAACCACATTTAAAACATCCTCCCCCTTAAACCTTCCCACCCTAACCCCTTTCTCTGCCTGCCAAACACTTTGCCAAAAAGAAATGTGTTACACTGCCTCTGGAATATGCTCAGACTCGGACTCTGATGGACCTCCGAGGGAAGGGACTTCCATAGTACCATGCCAACAACTAAGAACGCCTCTCTGTGGGCTCTTATTGTACGGACAAGATTGGCAAGTGGCACCTGCAAGAAAGTGCCCTTGGTTGACCGTATGGGTTGCAGTGGAAAATGGAAGGAAAGGCAATCTTTCAGTTATGTGATGCTAAGCCATTTAGGGTTTTTAAGGGCTTTTAGTAGTAAGTACTATAATGCCATTCACACCATACTGTCGCACAACAGTGCTGGGGATGGGGAGGCAATGAACACAAGTATTGAAAACAAAACCCCAAAGAAACCAGTGGGCATTTTTACACACACCTTCAAGGGCTGGTCTTTCAATCTTCTGGGTTTACAAGTTCACAAGTAAAACCACTTTTAGACATGCCCCCCCACCCCCGCTCATATTTGGGTCTGTGGGGGGGAGGGGATGTGCAGCTTGAATATGCTCAGGGATCGGCCAGTCTGAAAGCCCCCCCCCCCCTACACACGGATTTGCTGGTAGAAACGCGCAGGGATGCAGAGCAGTAAATTGAGCGATAAATTATAAATAATTGGGGGTGGGGGGATGGCTTTCAGACCAGTCAATCCCCGCACATATTTGGGCTGCACATCCCCCCCCCCCACCCCACAGCCCAAATATGCACGGGGGAGGGGGCATGTCTGAAAGTGGCCTGAGTTCCGGATACATTCTTCATATATATACACACACACACACACACACACACACACACACACACACACACACACACTGCCATGAGGCAGACTAAAGTGGCTGCAGCTGTAGATGTGAGGGGCTGCCATGGAAACCAAGTGACCAAAGCTGCCTGGAGCAAACCAATTTACCAGGAGAACGTTTTACACACAAAAGTTCTGGGAAACGTTCTGTGCAGAATTTGAAAGAGCCAGATGTGTAAGATCTGGGTGAGTGATTTAAACCCACAGAAAGTTCAGGATGTAACAGCAAACATGCAGGAGAAATGTGTGTGTGAAAACACAGTGACAGATACTGAAATGAAATCAACAAAATACTGAAGTAAACCAGACTGACTAAACCAAACTATCTAAATTCATGATTATGCAAATATCTCATGGCACATGAAAATGTAGTCGGACAGTTGACTGGCCCACCAACTAAGTGAATAATCTTCATAAATGCAAAATGGGCATTTATTTCAGACCAAATCAACTGCTGGTCAAGCATCCAACCCTTGACATGGTGGAAAAGCTGAGGGTGAGCTGTGATGGAACTATTATTCCGCAACACCAGTTTCAGATGGTGGCGCCTGCCGATGTGGAGTCCTTGTTGGGATCTGTTTGTGCCACTACTTGTGAGCAAGATCCATGCCCGTCCTGGCTTGTGAAAGCTAGCCAGGAGACGTTACGGCCGTTGCTGGCTGGGGTGGTTATCGAAGGACCAGTACACAGTATAGGCTGCGTGGCTGTCCTCACTGGCTCCCAAGAGACACAGCACAGCTGAGACAGTTACGATGAGGGGTTATCTTAATTCAGGCCCTATTTAATAAATAGATATAATTTAGCAAGTAATAAAGGAAACAAAGGCATCACAGAACAACCCCTCACCCTGGTCCACACTGGATCCTTGCCTTCGACTAGATCACCTGGATTCCCTCATATAGCCATTCCGCAAGCAAGAATTCCTCTCCGCTCTGGTTGGAGAAACTTATATAGCTCCAGATACACCCTAACTAAACTGATCTGGGGTAGGGGTGAATCCGGACTTCCAATTGTTCTGATTTTCAATTGGAACAGGCAAACTGCCCTTTTCTGATTGAAAATTGGAAGAGTCAATATTTTGTCCTATTCCAGTTGTAATCCGATGCAGCCGCATTGCACATGGGGGGAGCCTGGGAAGGTGAGCCCGCGCCAGGAGTGAGGAGGGAGCTGAGCCCCACCTAGAGGGAAATGATGACATACAAGCGGTGCCTCACTGCCCCCCAAAAGTGGTTTTGTTTCGTTTTTTTGCTTTGTTTTTTAAATTAAGATTTGTAGTGGTGGTGACATCCAGTGCAGTTGTGGGGCACTGCCCAACAGTCATGAACCTAGAACCGTCACTGATCAGATGAAATATTATTTTTTGAAAAACCAAAACAACACCATACCCAGCTACACAAGCACAAATGGATCACAACAGCCATTTTACATGCATGGGGATATTTCTTTTTTGGTCAGGATTTCGATCAGACTATATTTCCAACTGGAATTCTGATCGGGGGGTGAGGGGGGAAACAAAGCACAGCTACTCCATTTTTGGTGGAAATTTCCATGAAAACAGAATCGCTCTATCACTTTAGGCCTAATCTGCAGCTAGTCCTTCAGAATTAACCTTGTGTGAGCCAGATCCAGTAGAAAGCTCCTAAGCAAGGTCTAATTCTATGGCCTGCTTCATTCAACCTACCGCTCCCATAGTGACATTGATTTATCTTTGGTCATAGGGCTGCCTCCTCCCAATTTTATGGAGTCATACACACTGGCTAAATGGAATTGATAGGAAGGTACAGTTTGGGTGAAGTACATAGAAGTGACATTGGCTTAACTAGGTTGCGAGTGGAAGCCCAAAGAATGTGTATTATTTAGTATTTATCAGATATTCCAGAATGTAGTGATAAGAAAATACTATAGTATCTCTGCCTTACTAACCATTTCTTGGGTTTTTCTCACTTCTAACAAGCCCCAGCGAAAGGGTGAGGTTTAAATTTGAATGAATAAATAAATATCCTGAGGGTGTATTCTTGCAGTGAATAATGGAGCTTATGCCATTCACATTTTCACATGATTCACAAAATGATTCACAAGTATTTCTGAGTAGCCGAATACCAGGCCCAAGTTTCTGGGAGCTACTTGCTAATACTGTCAAATACTTGGTACTACTCAGTAAAATACTCAATAATCGGGAAAATACCAAATATTTTGCCATTTATTTTATTGAATCCCCTTCCTGCCTGTTGCATTCAATTCCATGATTCCTCGGGTTATCCAGTACTGAGTATTGTACTGATTTCTCGGTTTACTTGGTAAGCCGAGTTAATTACGGGGATCCTCGGTAAAAAAAACGAGGACAACTGAGTACTGAGTTACAGCCCTAATTTTTAGACAGCCTTTCAAATATATAAATAATATCTGCACCCGAAATGATTGCTTACAAGTTTGTTTGTTTGTTCAGATTTTTTGTTTTGATTTTTTTTGTTTATTGTAGTATTTCATTTGGGTTATTTGTGTTACTTAGATATTTATTTTGCATTATTTATGCCCTATTGGCAATATTGTCCATGCAGAATAACAAAAAAAAAAAGTAACTGAAAAACCAAAATGACCAAAAAATAAACATGACATACCAAAATGGATATCCAGTGAAACAGTCGTGATTAATTGTTATCTATTTCAATAGAAAGGAAACTGATAGTGCAAATTCAATTAAAATGTTTGAATATTCATTTTAGAACTCAGAGCCTAAGCTTTTTCAGCCATCCTCTTTAATCTATTTTCATCTATTTACCCAGAAGATCTACCTTTCTCCTTCCCAAACCCTCAGAAATCTCCTTTCTTGAGCTGAGACGCATACCAGCAAAAATGGCTATACCCATCAAAATTCCGGCACCCAATGCAAACCAAATATTTTGGGTACTCTAACCATTTTCCAAATGGGTACCCAAAATACAGAATTACTGACAACCAGCAAAATACAATTTTCATCCCAAATTTCTGGATTTTTTACAGGTGTTATCTCAGTTTTTCAGGCAATTGAAATACCAGAAGCCAAAATGTTGGTTTTTCGAGTGCTCAAATGGTATCCAGATACCATTTTAGATAAGAACATAAGTGCCATATTGGGTCAGACCAATGGTCCATCTAACCTGGCATCCTGTCTCCAACAGTGGCCAATCATGGTGGCTTGGGAGACGCACCCAACAGGCCACAATGGGAGATCCATTCCCTGTTGTTTTCCCCCAGCTCCCGTCATGTTCCCTAATCCTGTCTGCTAATGGATCTATACGTTTTAATAATAAATAAATAAAAAATCTTCCAGAAACTTGTCCAAACCACTTTTAAACTCAGCTCTAGTACTGGCCCTTACCACAGCCTCTGGTAGTAGATTTCACAACCCAATTCTACGCCTGTCTCTTATACACATCTAGATGTGTATAAGAGACAGCCTCTGTCATCTCTTCTCCAAACTGAACAGCCCCAACCTACCAAGCCTCTCTTCATACGGGAGCCCTTCCATGCCCTTGATCATTTTTGTTGCCCTTCTCTGCACCTTTTCTAGTTCAGCGATGTCTTTTTTGAGATGGGGCAGCCAGAACTGCACACAATATTCAGGTTGCGGTCGCACCATTAATTTGTATAGAGGCATTATGACCTCCTCAGTTTTATTCTCTATCCTCTTCCGAATAACAGATACTCAAAACAGTGCCTGAAAATCCAGGTATTACCCACTTGTATCAAATTAGGTACCCGCTTTGGGTCTATTCCATCCTGTCCCTTCTCGGGATCCAAATCAGAATCCTGCAAGAGACAGAATTTTGCCCTAGAGGCAAAGTACGGGGTCTTTCCATGATATCTGAATGCATCCAAAACAAAGACTGGGGCCACTTCCACACCCCGCAGACCGGCATGCTCTGCACACGCAGTGTGCATGCTCAATCCGTGAGCACCCCCGCCATGGGGCCTGCAGCATATGCTGCATGTGTGCATGGGGCATGGGATCAGCGTCATGGTAGAACAAGTGTTTTTCCATTCCATCTCTCTTTTCCCACCTTTTTTTTCCTTATTAGAAAATGCTACTTAAACAACACTAACCTTCTCCCCCCTCGTTATCTTTTTAATAAGCAAAACTTTGTTTTGACTGGGGAGGAAGATTGTTCAAAAACTCAGGAAGTTTGAACCAAAAAATAAAAATAATTTTTAAAAAAGAACTTAATTTGAACTAAATATAAAATTATTTATTGGGTGAAAAAGATGACAAGAATTGTTAATACCTGCATCCGTGCCGCTGGTTTCTTGCATAGCGGCTCATCTAAAATGTCCTGTTCTGCTTAGTTTGCCTGAAACAGTCACTTTACCTTGGTGTAAATGATTACACAAGGTTGGTTCTAGACACTGGAGAGTCAGGCCCTCTGCCCCTTCATTACACAGCAAGCCCTGATGTCTTCAATCAGCCATTACCCAGGCAAAATTCCCATTTACTTCATTGACTGAGTAATTGATTTCTGGAGGTGTTTGCCTGAATGAAGGATCGAGTGAAGGACTTCAAGAGCAGGACTCAAGAGTTTGAAAAAAAAATGCCCCTCCTATTCTTCAACCCAGAAAACCATTGTCCTTTACAGGAGGAAAGTCATATGGCAGCTTTAAGAGAGTCGGCATTTTCCATGTTCCCCTCCATCCTGATAATGCCTCGATGTTTTCTGACAGGTGACAAACTAAAAAGGACGGGGCTGTCAGAAACAACGAATGGGTGTCTCCTTTTGGCTGGTGTCCCTCTGCTCTATTCAATTAGGATTGATCAAGTCGTGTCAAAGGTCCCTCCCATGTTTCAGTGGTCACCAAAAG
Organism: Sphenodon punctatus; assembly: GCA_003113815.1. Taxonomy (NCBI): domain Eukaryota; kingdom Metazoa; phylum Chordata; class Lepidosauria; order Sphenodontia; family Sphenodontidae; genus Sphenodon; species Sphenodon punctatus. The sequence continues at coordinate 1,491,566 of QEPC01008446.1, read as the reverse complement.
CTTTCATCATGACTAATGATAGGAGATCCTTAAAGAGAAAATGAAAAGAAGAATGCTGAGGGTTGTACAAGGTTTTAGTTTTCTCCCCACCCCTACTTTCTGTCCTTCGATTTCCAGTAGGTGCATTAACTTTATAACCCACCAAATGAAATTCATTAATCATCATTGTTCAATAACACTTCAACCCATATCCCTCCTCAACTTCCACCCTTCTCAGGCTTCCAATGACAGAATGCAATTGGTGCAAACACATGTAGGTTCTTTTCTGCTTTTCTGGTTTGTAGTACATCATCTGACCATAGCATATTATTAGAACGGAATCACAAAAACAGGTATATGCATCAAATTTCCAGTATTCGAATCAACCTGCAATATTCAGGTACTAATCAGTACCTGATTGGTGCCTGATTCAGGTACCCAATGTCCCGGAATGTCAACCTTTGGTCCTAGAATACTGAGTTTCTGTCCTAGAATATCACTTTTCCATCCCGATTTACCAATCAGTAACTGGAAAATTGGTAAATTGAGAACAGAAATTACTCATTTTTTCATGTAACCAGGTACCTGATTAGTGCTTGGGTAGTGTTGAGTATCTGACACAGTGCTCTAAAATGCAGGTATCACTCACAGATGTTGAATTAGGTACCCGTTTCAGCTCTACACAGCATCTATGTTCTCTTAGGGGTGGGAAAGATGACATGAATAGAATCGGTCAACTCTTGAGTGACATAAGGAAACACATTGGATCCTGCATAGACCAGACAATTCAGTTCCCAACTCCCACACTGGTATTGGGATAGAAAGAGTAGTAACTCACCACCTAATCTCTCTATTAGAAGCTTGTGACCCCATATTGGTGGAAGGCAAGTTATGATATTGTGTGATGTTGATGCAAAAAAAGGTCCAATGCTGGGTACCAAGTCGGCCAACCAATTACCTGAAAATAATAATAATAATAATAATAATTAATAAAGTTAAAGTGTATATAGCACACACACACATCGGCCATGGCACTCGGAGCACTTTATATACAACAATTTACAACTTTTAATCCTCACAAAAACCCTGTGAGGTAGGTTAGGCTGAGAGAATATTGTAACTGGCCCTACGGTCACGCAGTGAATTTCTGGCTAAGGCGAGACTTGAACCGGGATCTAGCCTCCACCTCCCGCTCCAAGTACTGCACACTTAGTCATTACATCACATTGGTTCAGTATTACCAGTATTATTACTGTTACCAAGTTACCAATTTCCTGTTCAGTAAATTGTAAATGTGTACCAAAACTCAGGAACAAATTGGCACAGGAAGTTGGAGGAAATGGTATGGGAAGTTGAAAAAAAGGCACAACAAGTTAAAAACCTGGGACAGGGCCGACCATACCACAGGGTCCTTCCCCCCCCACCCCAACCCCAAATACCAAGTACTGAACACTTTTTCTGAGGGCCCTGCTGTGGCCTCTGTTTTCACCAGGACAGGTTATGGGGGCACCATTCCATTTCAGTGGTGTCCCAAACATAAATACCTTCAGGGCACTGTAGAGGTTGCTCCCAAGCAGGAGGGGCCACCAGGGGCCGTGCATTTTACCTTTACTCTGGGCCCCACAAATCCTAAGGCTGACCCTCAACTGAGACAAAAAATGGCAACTAGGTAACTCATTGAATTCTAGTCAGGTGTGGATTGTTATTGGGTCAGTTTGAGTACCATAGTTTCAACAGGTTTCCTGTTTTTGTTCCTACTAGATTTAGCTCTTAATGGCTCTCAACCAGAGCTGTTTCATCCCAGATCCTTAATGATCTAGAAAGGGGAGTGAATGGAAATTTGCAGAGGATTCAAAACCATTCATACCAGCTAAGTCCAATGAGACTGGAATGTGTTACAGAAGGATCTCATAGGATGTGGTGAGTAAATAAGGAAATGGAAGGTGAAACTCCGTGTCGGTAAGTGCATAGTAATGCACCCGGGAGGGGTGGGAATATTCTTAACCTAGTATAGCTCAAGAGATTTTGCAGTGATTGTGGATAGTTCCGCGAATGTGCAGCTGCGGTCAAAAAGTAAAACGGCAGGTTAGGAACCATCACGGAAAGGAAAGGAAATAATGCAAAAAGCCCTCCTAATCCCACACTATAAATTCATGTTGTGCTTACACCTTGAATACAGTGTGCCGTTCGAGTCACCCTATCTCCAAAAAGATAAAAGGAGTGGAAAAGGTACAGGAAAGGGCAGGGAAAATAATGAGGGGGATAGAACAGCTTCGATAAAGGAGAGGCTCAAAAGATTAGGGCTCTTAGATTCCGAAAGGAGATGGCTGAGAAGGGATATGGGATGCAATTGTGTGTGATATAATGTAAAATCATAGAAGGTGTGAAAAAATGGAACATAGAGCTGTTCACCCTTTGTTGTAATTCTCTCTCTCTCTCAAACACACACACACACACATGCAGATGGACCACACACTTCCAGTGAGTGGGGGGATTCATATGGCCAGGTACTAGGGGTGGGACTATCAGTATCAGATTAATCCCATAATGGGTGGTATCAGATTAATCCGAGAATACCGATAATTGTCAGTATTGGAATATCAATTGTTTAACATTGCTGGTTTTATCGGATTTTTAACATTGCTCATTGAAGTCGATGGCTGCAATGTTAAAGATCCAAGAAAATCGGCAATGTTAAAAATCTGATATTCCGATACTGATAAATTTGATATTGGGAAATCTGATACCGGTAAATCCAATACCCGATAATCCCCGTGGAGTCCCACCCCTAGTATTCGCCCAGACCCACACACTGTTTGACATTACGGCTGTAGCGTAATGTCGCAGCGGTAGCTATTTCCGCCGGAAACAGCATTTCTGCAATTAGCTGTATGGCGTGGCAGAGGCTTTCATTCCACTAGTTTCATTCTGCTACCTCCACAGGATTTGCAAAATAGTGGAAACATGACATTTCCACTACTTCCGCCATTCCGCCAGCGCCACAAAATAGCGGAACAGCGGTTTTCTGACAGTTTCCGAAAATTCCGCAATTTTTCCGATAGTTTCCGAATTTGCAGGATGCCGGTGGAATTAACAGAATGTCAGCAGAAAAGCCGTGGTGTACCGCGGGCAATTCCGAAATGGCGGAATGGAATCGCGGCACGGTAACAGCTGCTGCCACATCAGCCCTATGACATGCCCCCACATGAAGCATCCTGGATTTTTCCTGGGTGTTCTATGTGTGGGTGTGAGTGGGCAATTTGTGCTTTGAGGTCACAGGAGTGTGTGCCCCCCACACCACCTTCAGATGGGCATGTGGGGTGGGTGGACCTGCATGGACACGTCCCATGTAAAAACAGCCTTACTAAGTAGAATGGACAAGAAAGGGGATAGAGAGAGAAAGGGATACATTCACAAGATTGAATGTTGCAGGTACACGTGTTTAGTTTAGCTACAGTTAACCTAGGAGAGACAACAGAAGGGAGACTAAGGAAAGGGGGATAGGGAGCTACATAAGGGTTCACAAAGTTGAGGAACCGCTGATACATGTGCTTGGTTTAGTTACAGTGGAGAAGGGGAAGGCGGTAAAGGGAGTATCAGTGAACTAGTGGTAAGGAGCTAGGGAAGGCCTGATGGAAGAATTAAGTTTTGAACAGGGATTTGAAGGTTTGAAGGAAGCAGAACAGATGTGTTCTGGGAGGGAATTCCAGACATAGGGGAAACATGGAAGGAGGAGGGGCAAACACAAGACATCCAAGAAAACAAATAGATGGCTCTTTCAAAACAAAGAAAACTCTCCTTTTGCATTCTACATAAAATTGATCTGTGGAACTCACCACCATAGGGTGCAGAAAAAGAGTAGAAAAACTCTTTGAAGAAAGGATCATGAAGATGTTCAGGTGGTACCATACAATCTCATGGTCTGGGTATAGTTAAATCTTTGGCTGTTGAAAGATGGGAGAGAGAGAGAAAGTGGGGACGGGGAGCGCACCTAATGAAGCAGGAATGAATATTGTTTCAGTGGACCCAAAGCAAGACAATTTGTAAAATACAGTATTCATCCAATATTCATTCCTGCTTCATTTGAAATTAGGGGTATTTTCAGACGTAACAGGGCCGGTATTGGCCCCGTCATAGAATCACCCATTGATCCCCCACCGGGATCAAAATGGCCATCAAACAGACATGCCGGTTGATTCTGGCGGGGAATCGGGGGAGGGGGTGGGGTTGCACGGCTCAACGTGCGGCCGCACAGCCCACCCACCCCCACCCACACTCCCCCGGCCGCCTGCTGGGCGGGCGCCACGGCCAATGCAGCCACAGCGCCCACCACACACCCCTCACCCCCGGGGCATTGACCATGGCCCGGAATCTTGCCGCTGATTCTGGGCTGTGGTCAGGGGACAGACGAGACGATCCCCTTGATCATGGAGGGGAATCACATTCAACACTCAAACAGAGATTGTCTGGCCAGGACCTCCGTTTGCATGTTCAATGTGAATCTCCCCCCCCACCCCCGTGATTCACAGGGCTGAACATCTGGGCCGGAGCTTCCATTCCCCCCCCAACAGATGTGATGCGACGCGACCACGATCACCATGTGGGAATTCCCCGTGGTTGAGCGTGATCTCGTAACGTCTGAAAATACCCTAGAATAGTTTCAGGAGGACCAAATTCCTACCAGTCTTTTTGATGAGATTAATGTCCACCTCCTGTGATTGTTGGCATGCCACTCCAAGGCTTAGCTGTACAGGCAAGAAAAAGAAAACAATCTTCTATAGCTTTTATGGCAGCTAACACTTTGCCTGGCCAAACCTTTTCTGCTTCTAAGTGCTTGAGATTTCCACTTTGAATGCTGTCAAATGTCACTAAAATATACATCAGAAAGCTGTGCAGATCTGTTAAGATTTCTAATCTTTACTGGGGGAAAATCAACTTTTCATCACACGCAGAGGGAAACCAATTCCCCTCTCGTCTCCCTCCAGAAATTAGACTGTACAGTGGAAATGCTCCAAGTCTTTGCTGTTTAATGGCAAATTGGCTCAGAGTAGCTCAGTACTACTTTTGAAGTCATCATTAAGCAAGGACCCGCCAATGCATCTTGCGCACACTCCCGGCTGTATATAAATTACTGGGACTATCGCAAGGCAGAGAAAATACTATTGCCTTTCCAATTCCCCCGTCCTCTCCTTTCAGAAAATAGGATACATTTTTCTTTTATTAAAATATTTCAGTTGGAGACATAGGGTTTTTCTGGATTTTTGTTTACCAATTTTTGAGTACCCCAAAGTACCTGAAAACCCAAAAATATATTTTGTAAAACCCACAAAATCTGGGATAAATTCTAGGACAAAAATCCTGCTACAGCAGCTCGGGGTGGCTCACGACATGTTAAAACCATATACATATAAACATAAATATTCAGTCAATAGATAAACAAATACAAAAGACTATAGCTGAGTTTAAAAGAAGTTTCTGGAAGATAGGTCCATTAGCAGATATTAGCCAGACAGGATCAGAGAACATGACGGGAGCTGGGGAAAATGGGGAATGGATCCCCCACTGTGACCTGTTGGGTGCTTCTCCCAAGCCACCATGATTGGTCACTGTAGGAGACAGGATGCTGGGCTGGATGGACCATTGGTCTGACCCAGTATGGCACTTCTTATGTTCTTACTAAGGGTGTCTTTAGACATAATCTCAGTGGGTGTCTAACTGTGTGTTTTGACCTGGATATGGGCACCAGTTTGGCCCTGAGTTCACCATGTGGCGCTACATAGACACATAGCCCATCTTGGGGCAAATCGGCGTTTTGCTCGCATTGCTGCCTCGTTCCCCATGTTGTACCTGCTAACATGGCACGCGATAACATTAGACACACGTTGGCCACGTGTTCAGTCAGAACATGCAAATTGCCTTGTGATGCAATGGCGTTCACATCGCATGTTCAACGGATGCTCAATGGGTGGCCAAATTGGTGCTGGGATTGTTATGGTGCTTACACACACTGGCCAAACACATGCTTAGGGGTTTTGACCCCCAATCTTTGTTATGTCTAAAGACACCCAATATAAAAAAGCAGTAAACAAATACCCAAAGACGAATCTAAACCTTATTGTTGTTGTTTTTTTATTTATTTTTTGGTGCATATTGTTCACCGCCCCGAGCTGCCTTTGGGTAGGAGGGGCAGGATATACGTTTTTAATAAAAATAAAAAAATAAAATAAACTAACTCTGTGTCAGCTTCAGTATGAGAATGATGCCACCATCGCTCCAACCGTCACCCTTCTCTCTTCATTCATTGCAGTTCCTCCGTAAACCAGGGGGACCTGCATTGTTGGCATTCCTGGACAGGATGCCTAGGAGCCATTTGGTCAATGGCCTCAGTCAGCAGAGTATTCTAGAGAGCCACGAGGTCATTGAGCGAGCGGTTGTTGAGATCGGAGGGTAACTCCCCAAGAGATCCCATTAATAGGATCTGTCTCCTCGAAATGCTGAACTGCTACAACTGCGGGATGACAAGCTAACACTCCAACAACGGGATTGAAAACAGACCTTCCGATTAATTTGCTGTTTAGAATTCCAGCTGCCAGGGTAGAGGAAAGTGTTGGTCATTTCAACTAGCAACTGAGATGTTGTTAATGGGATATTATTGCCTGTTGCCTCATCAAACCCAACACAGGCCACTGAGGATGAATGTAGTTAGTTGCTGGCTTGTTACTTGAGCTCTTCGTAAATCCATAATTTTATTACATAGGAATAGCTGTCGTTTTGATATAAATCTCCAATATCTGATAGGTTGCAAATGACATTCAAGAAGTAAGTTTTCTCACCCTTTTCTCTCTGTCTCGTCTGCCAAAACTCTTGTTCATGCTCTGGTCATCTCTCGCCTCGATTACTGTAACCTCCTTCTCACTGGCCTTCCCCGGTCTCACCTTTCTCCCCTCATCTCTGTCCAAAACTCTGCTGCCAGGGTCATCTACCTC
>QEPC01008446.1:1452117-1481632 GCA_003113815.1 Sphenodon punctatus | reverse complement strand
ACTTGAGACCTCGCATCTTCATGAATGTTAGACCCCTTGTCTCTCCCTCTGTTCCCCTTCCTAAGTCTCTCCCCCAGCTCCTGTCTCTCAGATTGTAAGCCCTAGGGGCAGGGACCGTGTCTGTTTTATTACTTTGTAAAGTGCCAGGTACACTGCTGGCGCTATATAAATGTTTGTTAATAATAATAATAAGTTAAATTAATCAATGGCAATTCTGAGCTGGCAATTTTGACATGTGTTTCATTCTTTTTTCTTTCTTTCTTTTTTTTAAAGAAAGTTAAAAAAACGGAATTTTTTGTTTGTGTTGTGTTGGTGGCTTTTTTGAAGTGATTTTTAAATTTTATTTTGACATTTCTTGCAAGAACATCTATTTTTGTTGTTGTTTATGATGATGATTTAAATTGCTATTTTCCTACAGAACATTTTAGTTTGGATGCCAATGCATACTTGGTGGGATAGACATGTTCCTGATTAACAAGTGAGCCATTTAATACTTACCGGTACTGAAAGCAACCTTGATACACTTTGAAATGGTACTACACATATGATGTGTCAATTCTTGACAGGCTGTATGAGTATCATAGATTCAGACTTCCAAACAAACCTCTCCGTTCATGGAATTCCATTATCAATTGAGGTGAATCAGCTGTTAAAAATGAATAGTCTCTAATTTTATCTATTCAAATTCATTAGTTCAAAGTGAATTCAGAGGTCAGATTTGAAACCATTCATTTCAAAAGTTAATACTGATTTATGCTTAGTGGACAAGATGCTGACTTTGACCCTAGGAGGCCAAAGTTCAATTCCTATCTTAGCCATGAACTTTGTGTGTTGGCCTTGCGCAAGTCACTGTTTGTCAGTCTCGGTTCCCCATCTGTAGAATAAGAATGATAATGACTAGGGCTGAAACAAGAATGAAATTCAAACACATGAATAGACCATTTTGGGGCCTATTTTGAGGTTCTCGAGACTCTCGAGAGAACACCCGAGTCTTGTAAGATTCTCGAGATGAGAAAGTCTCGTCATGAAGCCTAGTCTCGATGAGATTAGACTTTCGAGAAGGGGGAGATCTCGTTTCAACCCAATTGATGACCTAGGTCACAAGGTTGGGTACTTTCAGACGATACGGGGCCCTTTGGCCCCGTACCGGCACCACCGGCTTCGTTCCCCGCCGGGGTCACCCCGTAACGGCACAACAGACGTGCCAGGGGGATCCCGGCGGGGAAGGTGGGAGGGGCCGGGGCTGCGCGGTGCAACGTGTGGCCGCACGGCCCCGCCCCCTCCACGCACCCCGCCGCCCGCCCTTCGAGGAGACGGGCGGGCGGCGGGGCCAATGCGGCCACCGCGGCCGGCCGATCGTGCCACGGCCCGGGATCCCGCCGGGGATCCCGAGCCGTGGCACGCGGCCAGATGTTACTTTTCCTTGGCCACGGCCCGGGGTCCGTTTGACCACGCTTCCCGGGACCTTCCCCCGGCTAGCCCGGGAAGCGTGGTTCAAACGAACCCCATGTGCCGATTGACCGTGGCCAACATCTGGCACGCCGCAAACAGACGTACGGGACACGGTGACCACAGGTGGGTATTCACCGTGGTTCACCGTGTCAACGTCACGTCTGAAAATACCCATTGTTGTGAGAGGGAACTAGAATAAGGATTGTACAGCATTTTGAACAATGAAAGTGCTAATAGAAATAAAAGATAATAATGACAACTTCATTTTTCATTTATTTTACTATTCAGAACATCAGTTATTTTAGAAATTTGGCTTTTCTTTATTGGGAACTGAGATCACTTTGGTTACTTGATCACTTTTTTCAGTGTTTTATTTTAATTTTGTTGTTTTGTACTTTATGTCGTTTGCAGCACTATTTTGTGGGTGCTGTGGTTTGGGGGTTGTTTTGTTTGTTTGTTTAATTTCTTAATGTGAATTTCAAGTTGAGCAGGCCTTCGGTGTAACATAGTGCAGGGGAAAGTCACAAAACCTACCGAATAACAAAATACAGTGCAATCTTGTTATAGTGTGTGTCATTATAATGCAAATTAATTGATAATGTGGTGTGAGGCACGGCTCCCAACGTGTGTCATTAAAAAATGTAGTACACTTTGTTTTACAATTAAAATCACAGTGTAACTGTTTAGTGCTGATTGAAGCTGAATCAAGAGAAGTCTGTGGTGATGATAGTTGGCCAGCCATGTGACCTGGGCGACATCAGGATCCCTTTTATTGATGGTTTCCAGCCGCCTTTGGTCACTCAGGTTTGTAGCTTTGGGGTGCTCTTGGATTCAATGAATGGCCACTTTGCGGTGGTGGCCAGGAGCACTTTTCACCAATTGCGTATGGCGTGAAAGCTGACCCTTTTTGTTAAACTTGAATTTGGCCACTGTCATTCATGCCTTCTTAACGTCAAGGCTAGAATACTGCAATGCACTCTACAGGGGGCTGCCCTTGATAACTGTTTAGAATCTGCAGTTGGTGCAGAATGTGATTGTCAGGGACGGATCTCAGGCAGCACATTACACTGGTGCTCCAGAGTCTGCACTGGATGCCAATAGCTTTCTGGGCACAATTCATATGCATAGTTTTGACTATGGCTCTACTGAATAGTACTTCCGAGTGTTCGGGTCAAATACTGAAGTTCCAAATTGCCAACCCGAGTATTCGACGGCCCTTCGGCACTGTTTCCAAAGTTTCGGAAAGTTTCCAAAGTTTCCAGACTTCAGAAAACTTTGGAAAGTTGTTGCAATTTTCTTGAACCCGCCACCAAAGCACTACCCAGAAAAGCAGGCTAACAAAAATGGGGCAATCGCTCCAGAAAGCAACCCCCCAAAAAGTGTAACTGCATGTAGAAATCCAAAAAAACCCACAACACTAGTGTACCCACAGCATGGGCCATCATCAGTAGTGAGTGCACCCAGTTTATCACTAAGCCAACCAAGCAGTGCACAAAAAAATGCACTCTCGCAAGGGACATTCACTCAAGACACATATAACAACTCCCACAAAACAGTCTGCAGCTGCATGGAGAAATAAACCCCACCAAAAAAAAAAAAAAAAAGCTAACAAACCCAGGTCGCAGCAGCAGTCACAAAATTTAAAAAAACAGACATTCACACTCCTCCAGGGGCATCTTCTTTCTTGGTGTGGCATTCTGGCAATGGTAACTTGAACAGACCAAGCAAACTTGGGAAGTGGAGCCAGGCAGAGAGATCCCTCCTCATGGTGCCAAGTGCCAACCAAGCAGCAGGCAGCAATGTTGCCTGGCACCCAATTATTGGGGGGAAAAAACCAACCTGCATGATATGGTAAAGGGTAACATAACTCCCATCCCCCAGCATTGGCCCTATGGACAGGCCAGGCCAAATCATACCATGCCAGGAGAGGCACCCCCTCCCTCCCCCAGCTGATTACTCTCAAATCCAGCAGCACCGTAGCATGCAGGGCAACCAAATTCACCAAAGAGAATGGACAAAATGGCTTCAGCGGAGACACTTTTATTTTGCCCTGCCAGCCAATTCAAAAGTTGACCATCTGACTTGGCCAGCCAATCAGAACTTGCCATCTGGCTTACCAGCACTCAATTTCCCCCTCCCATACCCCCCTCCTACCAAATATGGTACTAAGTTTAATTTCCAGAAGAAGCTCAACTGTCTCCACCAGCCCCACGTGCACGCACCGGTTTCCGAAGTTTTCCAAATAATGGCCTTGGTCCTCGGAACTTCAGAATTCAGCCTTTCTGAACCGAATACCTTCATATTTGGCAAAATCCGAAGTTTTCCGAAGACTTTGTTTCAGCCCTAGTATTGCTTTGACCTATAAAGCCCTAAACAAGTAAACAGCTTGGGCCCAAGTATCTAAAAGACCACCTCATCCTTTATGTACCATCGTGGCCTCTGAGGTCGGCTTAGGGCAGCCCTCCTGTGAGTACCAACTGCCTGTGAGGTTCGTACAATGAGGGTGCGCAGAGAGGTGTTCTCGGTGGCTGCTCCACAATATGGAGCTCCCTCCCCTTGGAGATCTGTCTATGCCTGAGACTGCTCATCTTTTAGAAGAGATGTAAGACCTTTTTCTTTGGCCAAGCATTCAGCGGTCTGGGATAGGGTTTTTCGGCAGTCTGGGACATGCTTATATATATGCATGCTTATCATGTAAAACATATAAAAAGTTAAAAGCTGTTTAACCCCACCTATCCTCCTCTCCCTCTCCCTCCACGCAACCCTATCCTATATATCTCTTTGCAAGCCGCCCTGAGCCTTTGTGGGAAGGACAGGGTAAAAAATTGAACAAAACAAAAATCCCAGGATATAAGATTTAAGCATCTTAATTATAACACACATTTGGTTATAGTGTTGTGAGGCACAGCTTCCGAATACCACATTACATTGAGGTTGCGTAGTACGGAATAATGAAGATAGCCAAATCAAGGAATTATCGAATGACTAAACTCCAAACAACCAAGAAAACAAAAGTATCAAATAATGAATAAACAACTAACACAGTGAGCAAGGAAAGTTACAATTCACAATCTGTCCAATACCAAAGGGGTGGATTTTTCTATAAGTTCAAATACAAAGATGGAAACTCATCTGTAGAAATAAGCATCTGAATTTTAGTTGCAAATTTGATACGGAAAACTCATTTCCCTCCTTCAAGCATCAATGTAAAACCTGGTTGTTCCGCCAGTTGTTTGGTGAGGGAGCCAGGTAGAGGGAGGGATGGTGTTGGGTTGGGGAGAAGGGGGGAATGACTGCTTTTATTGAATTTTTAAGTCTTATGTTGTATATTTTATTTTGTGTGTTTATATTGTATGCCACCCCGAGCTGCCTAGGCAGGAGAGGGCAGGATAGCAAATCTTTTAAGAAACAAAATATTAAAATAAATAAAAATTTCAGCTCAAGTTGTTAAGCCACTATTTGGCTGAGCATGTCGTGCATTAACTCTCACGCTGTCTATATTTTTGTTTCCTTCTTTGTTCTGTACCCTGCCAATTTCTAATAAGAAATGTGTCTGCATGACCTCTGCAGGGTTACAGCTCTACCTTGTAAGCCTTGGGGCTACTTTATTGCTCATAGCCTGACCTTTTCTTGGATCAATGTACGTATTCCAGTAGGGTCTGTTTCTGAAGACATCTTTATCCCCTCTTTATTACAAGAGGATCCTGCTAGAGTTGCAAATTCCATACTACTCCTCTCAATCAATTCACCTCTTGTCAAAGGGACGGGCTACTCTCTTCTTGAACATCAGATTGTGAAATATAGGGAATAATTAAATTAGTAGCGTAATGGTCGCATTAACCTTAATTAGAAAAATATTTCCGTTGTAATAAAGCTTGGCCATAAATTTTAGCAATCCTACGTTTTGGTGGCCTTCTCATTCTCTACATCTGGAATGATTGCTGCCGGCGTTCTTGATGTGTGCTTGGACGAGTGAGAGTGCTTTTCTCTGTTGCTATGATAACACAGATGAAAATAATTCTTTACCTAAACCACTGACATGATGTAATTTCTGAAGGTAACGAGCTGAAGTCTACTCTGATTCACCCACGTGCAAACCCTCAGAGGTGAGGGTGGGTGCTTTGGGGAAATTTGTGAGCATAGAAAAAGACCTGACATTAATTTGTAATTTCATAGACCTGAATTACATTTGGGAGGTTCTTTTACTGCCGGGTTGGCTAGACCAGTGGTGCACTGGATGCACATGACCCAGGTGTCAGCATTAGGTGATCTACCATGATCCCTCCTGCTGGCGTCCAGCTCTAAAACAGCTTAGCAACTCATTACCGGAGTGGAGAGAAGCATTCTCAAACCTTCCCCACTGTCCCAGAGGAGCTGTCCTGGTCCCATCTCCTCCCTGGAGATGCTCTATGGGGTGCTGGTCCCACTCTCCTTCCTGGAGGTGATCTCTGCGATGCTGGTCCCTTTCCTCGCACAATGAATTACAAGAGACTAGCTTGTGACCTACCAGTAGATCACCATCCACCTCTTGGCCACCCCTGTTTTACTGAAACAAACCCAAATATATGTTTATCAGTCGTGCAAAGTTTGTAACATTTATTTTGACTTTTCAGCATTTCAGTACACCATGTGACACAGATTAACAAATCAGAAGTTTACAAATTTGTAGGGGGTGAATCATCAACACTTTTCAAGATTCCGAATGGTATATGCATTCAACTTTTTCAGATGCTTGAAAGGAATATATGCAGCTGACCCATATGGCTTTGGAGACCAAACTGATCATCTCATGTAACAGGCTCTAGCATGACTTTTTCAATGTGTCCTGTGTTTTCAGTAAGGGTGGAATTAAAATATTGATAAAGTTTTTTCATAAAATTAAAATATTGATAAAGTTTTTGGATGGTTGTAAGAGTTTCGTTTCGAAGAGCATGTCCCAATGCTCTGGGAGGAGGGCTGAATACTGTTGGGAGCTGGGAGTGAACAACGGGGAATGGATTGCCCATTGTGACTTGCTTCTTCTCCCATGCAATCGAGATTGGTCACTGTCGGAGGACAGGATGCTGGGCTTGACGGACCATTGGTCTGACTCAGTATGGCACTACTTATGTTCTTATGAGATTACATCACTCCAACACTCCCCAACTTCATGACTCGTGCTGTCATGATCATAGTGCTCCTGGATGTGCTCCCAAAGAACATAAGAACAAAAATAGAGTCATACTGAGGCATACTGGGTCAGACCAATGGTCCACCAAGCCCAGCCCCGGTCGCTGACAGTGGCCAATCTCAGTCGTTTGGAAGAAGTACCCAACAGGTCACCATGGGGTGATCCATTCCTTGTTGTTCACTCTCACCTCCTAACAGTCAGATGTTACATTCCCCAAAACCTGCCCAGCTAATAGCTGCCAATGGACCGATCCTCCAGAAACTTGGCCCGGTCTCCGAAACTTGTACAATCCTTTTTTTAAAAATCTGCTATGCTACTGGCCTTGACCGCCTCTTCTGGCAACAAATTCCACAACTTAATTGGTGTTGAGAGAAAAATTATTTTAATTTGCTGTTAAAAAAAATACAACCCTGCTTGGTTTTTCTGACCACGCACTGTGGGGCTGGCTACATATTGGCTATACGTTTTGTTTGTTTCTTTGTTTGTTTCATTAGATATTTAAATTTGACACCCTGCCCCCTACCCCTAAGGCTCAGGGCAGCATATTATGGTGGAAAACCACATAAAATACATTAACATCCCCTTAACCCCCACCCCCCCAAGTAACCCTCACCTATCCCCAGCTGCCAAATGCTTTGCCAAAAAGAAACATCTTACATTGCCTCCATAATATGCTCAGGTTTGTGAGCTCTGGCAGATCTCCAGGGGGAGGGAGCTCCACAACAGTTCTCTATCCAGTGCCCATCACTGCTCTATCCAGAGAAGGTATCTTATAATTATGACACTTTAAATTTGCCTTTTATCTGGGATCACAATGCAAATTTCCTATGCCTCGTAGTGGTCAAGCAACTGAGATTGACCACGATCGGAGATATGTGCTGGGCTCGACGGACCTTTGGTCTGAGTCAGTAGGGCACTTCTTACGTTAGAACCACAGGGTAGCGGCTCCTCTTATCCTTTACACCTCACTAATGTTGAATTGAGGTACAGATAGGTTGTGTCATGACATGAGTCCGGAACAGAAACCAAGGTCCTGACTCCCATTGGTTCACTTTAACCACTAGAAAAAACTCTTTCCAAATATCTTTGGTGGAACGGTGTCATATTTAGAAGTGAAATGGGTACCCATGTGAACTGGGAAAGTTGTTGGCATCTCGGTAATCAAACCAACTCAGTGTTGTTGAGCACCATTGGCCACCTAATGAGTTACGCATTGCCATCCGTCCTTAAATTTGCAAAATAAATAAATAAATAAATAAATGGAATATCAGGGGCCCAAGCTCACCCTGGAAGCCATGCCCCCTCCTCCAGAAGCCATGCCCCCTGCCTCAGACCTTGTAGGAGCGGGTAATTGAACCCTTCTTTCTGGCTAGCAACCCAACCACTAGTCGCCCTGCAGCTGAATATAAAACAGGAGCTCTTCGGATTTAATCTGTAGGGTGACACGCGCAGGTGGTGGGGCAGGAAAGTCATTATTGAAGGACCGTTAAACCATCCAGATTTTGTTTTTACAGCTTTGATTTCCAATCCTGCAAAGCCCAATATCAATTTTTTTCCTGGTCTTTCAAAAAGGCAAGTAGCACCATACATGGGAATGCAGGGGGATCAGTGTGCGCCCATCTGCACCCGCCCCTTCGCACAATCCCCGCAGCTGCGCACCCACGGACCACCGCCACCACGCCAGCCACAGCCCGTTTAAACAGGGCCCAAGTGGTTAGCAAAATCAAAATTAACCAAGCAACAGACAAAAAATTGGGAACAGTAAATCAGTAACACAGAAATTGGTAAATCAGCAAAATGGAAAGTAAGTGACCCCGTAACGGTACTGTTTGGAATTTCAAGTTATCAGTTTGCCCATTTTGGAAGTCTGTTCCCGATAGTGCAACCAATAAGCAACTCAAATTGCAGGTATTTACCACAGGTAGTAAATCTACTACCCTCTTTAGTCACATTGGAGACAAGGCACACAAAAGGCTGCTACTCCCTAATCTCCTATGAAGTCAGAGTCGACATGCTGTATAATGTTGGGAATGGGGAGAGAGGGTGTCCAAAAAGATCCCCCCAACTCTTTATAGCCCTGCGGTTGCTGCAGTAGCACAGTGAACAGCCAGGCATTGCTGGGGATAAGTGTCTCTCGTTCCTCTTATTAGTGTTTATTATCATAACTGCTCATTGTATTGCCCATTATGTTAATGAATTAGAACAACAGGCCTAAATGTTTGTTGCTGTATAAAGCTCATTAGTCTCTGAGAGGGACTCAATGCAACATGAAGGTTGAGGAACTCGGTTGCAGGGATATTACCAATTAAGTCCTATGTGAACACGCAATTAGGTAGGATGGCACGCTTGATTTACATTGTTTTATGGCTTCACGGGAGGAGATGGTGTGGGATTACAGAGCAGCAACCTGTTCCCTTGCCTCGCCCCATACGACAACTGCTATCAGATGGGGTCAGTTACACAAACCAAAAATTGGCAAGGGAGTTGGGGTGAGTTAACCAAAGCTTTGTTAACTCTTCATCTGTGGACTGTGATTTAGGGAAAGAGTACCATCACAGCAACAGAAACTCCTGTGGCTTAGGGTCTGAAAGACATGGGCTTAATGCTTGCATCTGTCCTTGACCTCCATTATGACCGTGTCCAAGTCACCAGGGACTTGGTCACAGCAGACAGGTTCTGTAACCCCCTGATTCACTTTACCCCCAGTTTTGTTCACACAACCAGAAGGGTTAAAGTGAGAGTACCACACTAAGAACAAAATAACATAAGGAATGGCATACTGAGTCCGACCAATGGCCGATCAAGCCCAGTCTCCTGTCTCCGACAGTGGCCAATCCTGGTCACATGGGAGAAGTATCCGCAGTCACAAAGGTCAATCCATTCCCTGCTGATCACTCCCTACTCCCAACAGTAAGAAGTCCCCTTCTTGTAATCTACTTGGCTAATAGCCATTAATGGACCTATTCTCCAAGAACTTATCCAGTCCTTTTTTAAAACCCAGCCATACTACTGGCCCTGACAACCTCCTCTGGCAACAAATTCCATAACTGAACTGTACGTTGAATGAAAAAATACTTCCTTTTATTTGTTTTAAACCTGCCACCAGTTAGGGAATTTTACTATTTTCAGACGTGACGGGCCTGCAGGCCCGTCACGCTGAACCCCAGACCGGGATCTCCCTCACATCCCGGCCCGTGATGAAGCCGGCCTTCCTTCAAATGTGCCAGCTCCATCACTGTGGCGAATCGGGGAGGGGGCGGGGTTGTGCGGTGCGATGTGATGTGCGGCTGCATGACCCCACCCCGATGCTCCCTCGGCCACCTGCCCTGGGGGAGACGGGGTGGGCACAACAGCCAATGTGGCTGCTGCGCCTAATCCTGTATTGTGGTCGGGGCCACAATCTGAGATGGGCCAAAGGTAACACACGTTACTTTTGGCCCATCCCAGATCGTGGCTAATCTAATCACGGTTCTGGACCTCCGGCCGGACAGAGATCCAGAACCATGGTTAATTTGACCCCCGCCAAAGATTCACTGTGGTGAACATCTGGCGGGGGTCAAACAGACGTTCATGGGAATGCCACCACCACAGGGAATCCACTGGGGTTCACTGTGTTGAAAGACATTTTCATAACGTCTGAAATTACCCTTAGTTTCATGAAGTGTCCCCTAGTATTAGTGCTACTTGAGAGGGTAAATAAAAGTTCCCTATCTACTCATTCCACTCCACTCAAAATGTTATAAACCTCTATGCTATCCCCTCTCAGTCTTCTCTTCTCCAAGCTGAAGAGCACTAACCTATCAAGCCTCTCTTCGTACGGGAGCCGTTCCAAACCCTTGATCATTTTTGTTGCCCTTCTCTGCACCTTTTCAAGTGAGATGAAGTAATGTGAGAAAAGTGACATATAGAAGTTCACAAAACAAGATTTTGACAAGCTGGAGAAGTGGAATCACTAAGTTCTCTATGATGGTGCCCTCAATCCTTGGACCATCATTTAGTTTTAACAAAGCCCAACCATGGTTAGGCAGCTGGTGTGCTCTGAGCTGAAATGGATAGTGAAATTTGTACCCACAGACAATGTCTCAATTTCTGGATGAAGTATCCAAGTACCCTAATACCAAGATGGGTATCTGACTGCCTGAAATATCGGTATTACCATTACCGAGTTACTGCAACATTATCTCAAAACTTAGTTTCTTCTCCTCCTAATTTCTATAGTGCTATGCGCTTTACAGTTACAGATTTTTGGAGACAGGTCCCTGCTCAGTGGGCTTGCAGTCAAAGATGGACATGGGTGAGGGAAACACAGGGGCAGACAGACGCACATATATTCCCATTTTACAGATGAGGAACCGAGGTTGTGACTTGCCCAAGGCCACTCAGTGAGTTCATTAGGGATGGGCGAACAGAATGCTGTTCGGATGTTCGGTCGTTCGGTTCGAAACACGAGTTCGGGTTCGATGGTTCGGTTCAGTCGAGTTTGGATTGGCCGAACTTTGCTGAACAGTCAAAAATAGCACTATCTAAACCGAAACTGAATCTAAACCAAAACCAAAACTTAACTGAAACCGAAACTTACTTTTTGGGGGGCCCTGAAATGATGTTTTTCCTGCCCCTGAACTCATCCAAACTCATCCAAACACAACAGAACTGTTCGGTCATTCAAGAGTTTGGTTCAGACATTCGGTTCAGACGTCCGAACAGACTGAGTTCAGTCTGAACTCCAAACATACGAACCGCGTTCGCCCATCCCTAGAGGTCATGGGTAGGGCAGGATTTGAACCCTGGTTTCCAAGGTCCAGGTCCAGCAGCTTCTCCATTATTGGCTCTTCCTGTAACTGACTCCCATTGCTTCCCATGGTGAACAATTGGCCCCAGCCTTCTTTACAACAGTTCTACAATTAGATGAACACAGCGATGTCAAATTCAGGCCTTTATTAACTCTGACTTAAACTATGAATCCCACCTTAACTTAGACCAGAGATAGGGGGACCGTTCCCCTCCTGGAGGCACATTGAAAATTAGTACAAGCTCTTGAGGGTCACACAGAAGTTGGGGGTAGGGGTGTGCTCAGGAAAAGTAGAGTCCAAATCATGGACCTGTGCTATGGATGGGTCCCCTCCCCTAGCCTCCAGTGCATGTCCCCATATCTGCATTCTGACCCTGACCTCAGTTTTTCAGGGCTTGGGGGTAGGAAATGGATCCAGAGGCCAGATCCAGGAACTGGAAAGGGGCCACATAAAAACTAACCAGGGGCCACATATGCCCCCCCCAAGTCAGAGGTTTCCCACCCCCGACCTAGGCCACGCCTCCTCAGTGGGATTTGATTACAGAGACACTTCCTGCATTTTGCTTGCCTGACTGGCGGAAGTCAAGTTGAGGGGAACACAGATTTAATAGCAGAAAAATAGCCGCCCCGAGCTGCATTGCAGGAGGGGCCGGGATATAAATCTGTAAAATAAATAATATAAATAAATAAATAAAAACTCCTCATGGCAAGCTCTTATTAAAATGAAAACATAATTAACCCCACTTCCCCAGCTCCCATGCATTTCTCTTTGTCACAAGAGTCCCTGAACACTCACGGAACTTGGGGCTTTCAGGTTAAGTAATTGTGGTGCTGTTCAGTTAAAGGGCTTTGCTTGGAAGGCCAGTTCTGTCACATTTGCACACGTGCTTATCCGGCGTACACCATGGTAGTGGCGGCGGTGGCCATTGTTGTTGTTTTGAATTTTTATACCACCCCTCTCATTGATCGCATCTCGGGACTGTTTACAACAAAGCAAAAATACAATAATATAACATCAATATTAAAAATATTATCACTAACTGCAGGAGTAAAACACAATTTCCCACCCCTCGATACCCCCCAACAATACAGAATATCAAAATAGCCACAACACTAGAGCACAATTTCCCACCCCCAATGCCCCCCATCCATCCATCCATACCCCACTCTCACTGGGGTATCCCCCCCTTGAGTTATGCCCCTCCCCCTCTCACCGGGGTTGCAACAACCCCACCCTCCCAATTCCCGGCCCCCCACCACCTGCTCTCACCAGGAGCAGAGACCTGAATCTCAAAAACAGAACCTAGCCTCACCCTTCAATACCCAGGCTATTAATCAAACAATCATTCTACATACTACCCACCTTAACGCCCCACAACCTTCATTCCTCCAAAAGAGCATAGCTGGGCCCTCAGCAACCCAAAAGCTACCAAGTAAAATGGTACAAGTCCTTTTCCCGACCCCCTAGATGGAAAGAGTGGGAAGGCCATCCCTACAAGTATTCAAATCCCAGCCAGGCATATTTCCAGGAAAAGTTTCAGCATAAGGCTTCCCAAAGGTCGCATACGGGCCGCATCCTTTGGCGCGCGGTGCTTAGGTGTGCAGCCTATGGCAAAGCCGCCGGTTGCTGGGCCTTAAAGGCCCCTGGAGAGTCCCTTCCAGCAGCGCAGAGCTTGACTCCACCCCTCCCACAGGTGGAACAAGGCCGAGGGGTGATGGTCTGTGCTTTGGCAGGGAGGGGCGCCCACACTCGCTGCCAGGGTGCACACATAGCGCTCGCAGCCCCCGAGTCCTCCCATCGCTGGCAGCTGTTGAAGGGTAAATCTAGATAGATGACAAACCCATCGATCTTTTGTGCACTGCTGAAACAGATGCACTAGGGATGTGCAGTTTGTTTCATTTTGAAAAGAAACGGAGCCCCATTCGTTTTAGTCATTCATGTTCCAGAAATGAATGAATAAGAAAACGACATACCTTTGTTTAGTTCGGTTTTTGGAGTGGTTGTTTTTTTCTTTTTGTTTCATTTAATTAAGAATCACTGTGCATGTGCAAAATGGCCACCGGGGCCATTCTGCGCAGGTGCAGCCGTTTTCCAAAATGGTGCTGGCACCATTTTGGAAAAGGGCTGCGCGAATGCAGAACTGCCCAAAGCCCATTTTGTGCACGCACCGTGATTTATTTATTTTTTTAAAATATTGTTATTTTTTATTAAAATAAACCTGGAGGGAGAGAATAAATGGGAAGTACAAACGGGGTTTTGACACACCCTAAAAATGGATGGGTTTTTAAAACGATACAGAAAATGAGGTGAGTACTACAGTGCACCCTGCTAATATGCACCATTTTGTGTTTGCAAAGATTATTTACATATTTGGCTAAGCAAAAAAAATGACTTGCATAAATATTTTTTTTCTGATGTGTGCAAGGCCCCAGGTCTTGAACTGTTTTCCCTAGTTGGTTTGAAGTGGTGCCTGGCTCCACGGCGCCATTCCTGTTCTGCGGCGCAACCTTTACTCTGCCCTCTGAACTCGCTTGTCCTCCAGCCCTTGCTATGCCTGCTCTGCTCCCACCCCTCATCTTCCTGATTGGCTGCCTGTCCGCAAACTGGTAGTGAAATGTGTCACATGTTTCCTGTGTTGAATGTTGGTGCTAAGTAGAGCTGAAACGGGTAGTTTGTTTGCTACGCATAGGTAATGTTTGCAAGTTTGAGTACTGTTTTGACTACTATGTATCAGTCAGGCAAGTGATTAACCAAAATACCAGTTATTGCCGTTTTACCAAATTATTTGTTTATTATTTATTTACATTTATATGCCGACCTCCCCAAAGGCTCAGGGTGAGTCACAACAATAAAAATAAATAAAACCACCCCTAAAAATAAATAAAACCACCTTTGATTGCTTAAAACCAGAACTCGGTACAACAGTTGGGATGGGAAGCTGAAAAATTGTTAATGGAAGTCAGAAAAATAAGTAATGGAAGTTGGAACATTGGGGTGAAAACCGGGACTCAGTTCATCAGACACAAATCAGATACCAGTTGTTTCAGCTACGCTGCTAAGCGCTCTGCTGTTTTGCTCGCCTTATGCTCTGGGCTATAGCTGAAATTAGTATACCTGCAACAATGAGTATACCCATTGAGTATACAATGAATATACCCATTGAATTTCCAGTACCCAAATCGACTCAATAATTGGTACCCAATTTAATCCCGATTCGAGTATGTAGTGTCCCAGAATGTAAACTTCCATTCCTGGGTTTTTTTTTTGGTTTTCCATCCTGATTTTCCAGTTTTCTCTCCCAACATACTGTAAGCAGGGCTTGGTGGTGTAGTGGAAAGACTCCTTGCTTAGGAAGCCAAAGGTCATGGGTTCTAATCCCCCCGACATACTGATCAGTAATTGGAAAATTTAAAAATTGGTACTAAAAATTACCAATTTTTCCGGGTAGCCATGTACCCGATTGGCGATTGGTAATCAAGTACCTGACACAGGACAAACAATTGCATGTATTACTCATGGCTAGTAAATCAGCTACTTCTTTCATCTCTACTCTGGACTACTGTGTTCCTGCCCTTAACTCCCAAGTCTTTCCCTGGACTCTTTTGTACTTCCGCAGACCTGTGTGCTTCCTGTTGTTTTGAACCTTCTCTGGGTGCTTAGTCCTTGCTAAGACTGAGACGTGACCCTGTGCAGACTGAGAGCTGATCCTGCAAGCACTTATGAACCTATGGCTCCTGGCAATGTAATATTCATATATTTGTTAATTCAGATATTTTATTTAGTTTATTCGGTTCTTTGATTGCTTTGTTTTGGTGTTGTCGTTACTTTGGTTTCTGGTACTCTATTCATTCTGGCAGTATTATTTAGTGCTGTTGTTCACCTTCCTGTTGTGCAATAATGTTGTTACCCTAGCTAGTCAATAGTGCTAAATGGTAGTACCAAAGGAATGAAGTACCAAAACTAATTTTACCAAAGTATCAAAAGAAAGTAAATGAAGAACTGAAGTTTCTAAAATGCCAAAGACAAAATATCCAAAAATTAATATTCCGATTTGAAAACAACAGAATGAGAGAGTGCTTTGTGTTTTCTTTGTTAAACCAAACTAAAAATG
Source organism: Sphenodon punctatus (assembly GCA_003113815.1). Classification (NCBI taxonomy): domain Eukaryota; kingdom Metazoa; phylum Chordata; class Lepidosauria; order Sphenodontia; family Sphenodontidae; genus Sphenodon; species Sphenodon punctatus. The sequence goes on along the minus strand of QEPC01008446.1, from coordinate 1,466,109 downwards.
ACCAAATTCGAGTTTTAGCTTCCCTTTTGAGTCGCCTTTCCAGGGGATATTATTAAAGCTGAAACAAGGACCCAGAAAAATGGATTGTACCCTTTGCATCTGTGGTAACCAATGTGACTAAAAAATGTTGGGTACTTTTTGGCGCCCAAAATGATGTCTGATAGGTTAACTGAAATGGCAAAATATTGTTTCTGTCCCAATTGTTTTGACTTTCAGTCCCATATTTCTGAAATGCTTTGGGGTATTTGGGGGTAATTTTAGGTACTCAGAAATCAGCAAGCCATAATTTCAGGGTGGTTACTGGTTTTATTCTCGAATGGTATTCGGGTTTTGTACTCGAATGGTATTCGGGTATTCGGGTTTTATACTTGAATGGTATTCGGGTACTGCTATGGATACCAGAAATGATGCCTGAAAATTCATGTATTACCATTGGGTTCCGAATCAAGGACCCATTTCATCTCTAGCCATTCTTCAAGCGATATGAATCTTACTGGGGGGGGGGAGAAAATCCTATTATGAGTGTCACATAAGAATTATAGTTTTAAATCCCTCCTCCTTCCCTTCTGTCAGCCACTCTGTTCAGTTTTGCTCATTTAGGCTGTTGCCACATGGGCGCCCCCCACCCCATGCACACGTGTGTGGGTGGAGGGGGGGCGCCCATGTGAATGCCGCAGCGGGTGTGAAGGGGGATGTTTGGGTGCCCGTGGGAACACCGGGGTGGATGGGTGGGGGTGCGACTGCGTATGCACTTCCATGCTCCAACCATCTCCCACGCACGGAGCAACCGGCGCCAATGCCGGTTGCGCTGTGTGTGCGGATGAGTGCGCACCCGTGGGAACGGCTGCTAGCTCCCCTCCACATGGGCACACCTTTTCCCCCACCCACCGCAGCCCATGTGAAAAGGACCTTAGTCCTCGCCTTCCTTATTCAGCTCTCTGTCTCTGGATGCCATCTTCCCTCTCCTCTATTCCAAAGAACCCTGCGCTATCAGATCGAACCCGATTGACAGCTATGTGACAGATGGATGGACAGCAAGTCAGATTGGACCAACCTTCTTGGTGCTGTAAAAATTGACAATGCGACCGGGATGGTATAACGGGGAGAGATGGATTGGCAAACGGAATAAATGGTCCCCAGAAAGTTTGTGATTAATCTTTTCCCTGTCAAGTAATGGCCTGATAATGCAGGAATTTAATGGGAACAACTTCCACTCGTTCACAGGCATCCATTAGTGTGGAGTAAGGCGAGAGACATTAATGGCCACAGTTTCTTTTCCTCTTAGCTTTTGCAGATATTGCACTATATCCTCCTTTAGTCTTTCCTTCCAGATGACACGTTCACACCTCTCAGCTGTGCTCAAGGGACGTCCCTTTAGTTTGAATCCTAATTCACTTCTCTGAGTCTCCCACCCCACCAGAACACAAACCCGCTTGTCTATATCAGACTCATTAGAATTCCTGCTATCCAGCAGTTCTGTGCCTTTAACAGGAACTTGGTTTTATTCCAAAGAAATCCAGCCCTACCTAGGGACTTACATTAAGTACATTTTTGATTCAGGCTCAAAACTGCATACATGAAGCTGACAGGTTGCCGATGTGTACGTTTGGCTTAGCTACCAACAGAAAGGGACCCTGAATGAAATGCAGATGAGGAAGGGAGTTCCTTCATCTCTTTAACTAAGCCAAGCACATGCACTTACAACTTCGTAACTTCATAGATGTATCTTTGTCTCTATAACAGGGAGAAGCATTTTTGTATGTCTGTGGCACTGGGGATTTGGTAATTAATTCTTATCATGGATGAGAACTTTTACAGCAAATGGAAGGTGGTGACTTGACCTTGTATAGAATCGGTAATCCTCAGTAGGTGGAATCACCTCTCTGGTGGCTAGACTCATTTGTGTATTAAGCTCCAGGGGTAAAGTTGCATGCTTGAAACTGAGAACAGGCATTGCCACTGGAGGACTTTGTGCACCTTTGGTGTGCTAGAGATGAGAACTAGAAGTCCTACCAGATTTATTTATTTATTTAGATTTCTTGGCTGCCCCATCCCACGACAGCAGCTTGGGGCGGCTCACGGCATATTTAAAAACATATAAAAATACAAATTTGCAATAAAGATAAAAACACTATAAAAGCAACAGTCAATAAATAACCCGAGGCAGAGCAAAAAAAAAAAACTACCCTCCTCCACCCCCGCACCCTTCTCCCTCACCAAAAGCCTGGCGGAGCAGCCAAGTATTACACTAGGGGTGTGCATGTCGTTTTCATTATTGCAATAACAATAACGAAAATCATCATTTTTGTTATCATTATTGCAATAACGAAAATGAAAATCGATAACAACAGCAATGGTAATGAAAACAACAATGTCGTTGTCGTTATTATTAGTGCTGTGGCAGTTGGGTTTTGGAGGGAAAATGTGGACAAGGGAGGAGGGAGCAGACGTCTCAGAGCCCTAAACAGGGTTGCGCTCTTGAACTGTGCCTTTGTTGGGAGGGGTGAGCAGCTCTGAGCTCAGCAGTATCTGATGGATGTATCACTGGCCAATGGGCAGCACAAGCAAGCCCTAGCAATCTCATGGGACTCTGTGATTGCTCAATGCCTGCTGCCTCCCACAACCAATCAGGGGGATGTCTGGGGGAGGGCACTGCAACCGTTTATAATGGGATGGCCAGGATTTTTCTCTCCATTGTCTGAGAGCTCTGCTTGTCGGGTTGTGTTTACAGAACTGTGGTGCTTGCACACAAAAAATCCTCCCTAGCCCTCATTGTATTATCAATGGGTGAAAACAGACATGACGCTAACCACCCTTTAACTACCCTTGGTGGTTATTTATGCATGTTTCAGAGCTGTATTGGTGCCGTATGCAGCCCTGAAACATGGGGTATTTTCAGATGTGACGGGGCAGCATTCGCCCCGTCACGGAAACAACCCTCAGATTCCCCACCGGGATCACTCCGGCATGGCCAACAGACATGCCGGGGAATCCCGGCGGGGAATCAAGGAGGGGGCGGGGTCACATGGCACAATGTGCAACCGCACGGCCCCGCCCCCACCACACTCCCTCACCGCCCGCCTTCTGGGGAGACGGGCAGGCGCCGTGGCCAATGCGGCCACAGCGCCCGCCCGAAATGACCATGGGCCGGAATCTCGGCGGGGATTCCGGGCCGTGATCGCCGTCCAGACGTGACGGGCCCCTTCATCCCCATCGGGAATCTCCTTCACCACGCTATCGGCACCGGCCCCGCGGATTCAACCGATTGCGTGGTGAATGTGATTCCCGGCAGGGATTGAGCGTGGCGAACATCTGAGGGGGGAACTTCCGGTTCCCCAACAGACGTTACGGGACCATCCCCCACCACAGGGTATTGACTGCAGTTGAGCGTGATCTCGTAACGTTTGAAAATACCCATGCATAAATGACCACCAAGGGTGGTTAGCGTCACATCTGTTTTCACCCAATATCTTTCCTTCCTTATACCCTACATTTTACCTTCTCCCGTTCCCTGCCCTTTCCCCCCCTGTACATTATATATAGATAGGTAATATAGATTAGATATATATTATAAACATATAGACATCTATAGTTATATAGATAATTGATTAGATAATAGATAGTTTTCCTTTTCCCTTCCCCTGTCTCCCTTAGATTTAGATAGAAATGACTAGTGTACATATAGAGAGAGATTAGATATTATATAGGTATTTAGTCTAGTCTGTTTTATTATATACATTATGTTATTAGAGAGAGAGAGAGGTTGGATATTATATAGGTTTTAGGCTACTCTCTTTTATTTTTATTTGTGTGTGTGTATATATGAATCGATACCGATAATGATACCAAAAATAAAATCTTCATTTGAAACAAAAATGACATTTTTAATAACGAAAAATGGAAACTACATGGGGCCTGGTGCACACCCCTATCTTACACTGTCTTCGGAAAGATTGGAAATCTAGGGCCAGGCAGACATCTGTCGGGAGGAAGTTTCCCCAGCCTCAGTGTGAGTACCAAGAACGCCCCCCCTCATCGTCACCACCCGAGATACCCGGGGAACTCTGCGGGAGGCATCCCTGGCCAACCGTGGGAGCCGATCCCCGGCCCGGGAGGTGAGGCGATCCTGCAGAGAAGTGGCCAGATGAAGCTAAATGAACATTCCACCTAGAAGTGTGTTTCCACTGCCAGCGTAGGTGGCACAGAAGACTTTATAAGATTCACGAGTTAGCAAGTCTTTTAGTTTCCCAGGCTACAGGTATCATTGCACTAATATCTGTTCCCTGCAACCTACTTCCGTCCAAAAAAGTCTATTACAAATTCTTGTGGGCTGGGCAATGAAGAGAAAGCATGATGAAAATAGTGGTGAAACGAATAATTGCAAAAATGGGTATACCTGTTGAATTGTGGTACCCGACTTGGTAACATTGGATACTAATCGGTTCTTGATTAGTGCCTGATGGGCTACTTGTTGTACGGATTTACTGCTTTTCATCCTGAATTTCTGACTTCTGGTACTGATTTTCCAACTCCACATCAAGATTCCTTGACAGATTTACCGTCTCTGTCAAACAGTAAATTGTTAACCCGATAACGGCAATACCTGGTATCTGGGGGGCAACTGTGTACCTGAAGTTGGTACTTTGACACCAATCGGGCATCCATTAGACTAGTCAAGAATGTGGATCTTACCCAAGGGTAGCAAAATGTGCTACCTGCTTCAGCTCTCGATGGAAAATCAGGTGTGCTTGAGCGAAAGCAAGAAGAGAACAGCTCCAAGGATGCTTGTTATAATCGCAACCCGGCACAGACTGCAAGGCCCCCACGACTAAATGACACTAATGACTGAGTCACCTTCATATCGGCGGGGAAGGGATGGGCTGGTGGATGGAGGAGGGTAGCCCCAGTGGTCTGTCACATCGGTGCAGCTGCAGCACTGGGGGAGGGAGGATGCGGGGGGAGGAAGGAAGCTCATTATGACTGATAAATAGAAGGCTCCCGTTGTCAGCAATGTCATTGCGTTCACCTTTTTCACGGTCCCCTCTTTCCAGCTGTGTAATTAATTAGCGGATTGGAAGTGCTTAGTTTTCAGTGATCTACAGGTTGACCTTGCACCTTCTTCTGCTTGTCTGGGAATGTTATCAACGACGCCTTATCCGCTGTCACACCTAGACGCCACTCCCTGTGAATACCAGTCCCAATGAAGGAGAATTGCTTTGTTGTTCACTGTTCCCCTGCTTCACCTAGTATGGTGAAACATCACTATTGTGATTTGGTGATATTTTCTAACCTCTTTGTATAGGGCTAGTATGTGCTAGATTTTTAGGAACAAAATATGAAAGGATCCCTCCGTAGGGTTTGGCTTGGATTTCTTTCCCAACCATTTCAGGGCATGCCTGCAGCTGTCACACAGAAACGTATAATAGCTTGGAAATATGGACCACAATCCCAAATCCCCTCCATATGGAATCCGTGTGGGATCCACGTGACACAATGTATTCTCAGTGAACATGCATAGCGGGTTTCCTGCATGTGCGTGTGAGTAGGTTGCATGCGGGATTCGCGGGGCATAGGATCATCCCTACCATCTTGTAGATTAAATACTAAGCTGATAGTCTCAAAATATGGGCTCAATACTTGACTCTGTCACAGTTTTCCTTAAGTCAAACTCACTATGCCTCAGGGTAATTTCAGACGTGATGGGCCCAGAGGCCCGCCACGCTGAATCATGCACCGGGATCCATTTCGGATCTCGGTCAGTAATCAGGCTGGCTGTCCTTTAGACGTGCTGGCCTGATTCTCACCGGGGATCAAGGAGGGGGCGGGGCTGTGCGGTGTGACGTGCGGTCACACAGCCCCGCCCCCCGCACTCCCCCGGCCAGCTGCCCTCCAGGAGATGGGCTGGCGCAGCGGCTATTTTGGCCACTGTGCCCAATCCCGTCCCATGTTTGGGGCCGGATTCCCGGATGGGGTTGGCAGCCAGACATTCAGCTTAGCCATTGCCAGCCCCGTCCCAGATTGTGGCCAATCTAACCACGATTCCGGAGGTGAGACCGGCCTCACCTCTGGAATCGTGGTTATTTTGATTCCCACCAGGTATTCACCATCACCGTCTGGTGAACAAGCTTAGGATTGCAAAGCACTTTAAACACTGCAAGTATTATAAAAATGATAATAATGTAAAAAATAGAGACCGAATATTTCTCTGGCTAAAATGGAAAATATTCAGTACTATATGGAGTGTGTATGCAGCCCTTGGGGGAGGTCATCAGAGAGTTTGATATAAGGTGTCATCAATATGCTGATGGCCCCCAATTATACTCCCCTTTTCATTAGACCCAGGTCCAGCAGTCTCGGTGCTTACCGTCTGTCGACTGTGGGGGACTAGATGAGGGAGAGTCGCTTGAAGTTAAATCCTGACAAGACGGAGGTGATGGTTGTGGGGAACTCTAGGGGAGTGATGACCCCCATCATTGATGGAGTCCATCTTCCCCTGATATCTCAGATCCGCAGTCTGGGGGATGCTCCTGGATCCACAACTTCACCTGGATGTCCAGGTGGTGGCCCTGGTGAAGGGCAACTGTGGTGAAGGGCGAATTCTGCTGATTACATCTTTTACGACGCCTTAGGCCATATGTCTCAGACTCAGACCTTGCTGCAATCATCCATGATTTTATTATCTCAAGATTAGACTACTGTAATGCGCTCTACGTGGAGCTACCCTTGGTGAGTCTGGAGACTGAAGCTGGCGCAGAATTCGGCAGCTCAGCTCCTTAAGGGGACGAGTCATTGCGAGCACATTACTCTAGTGCTCTGTTCTCTGCACTGGCTGCCGATAGTTTTCCGGGCCCAATTCAAGGTGTTGGTTTTGACCTTTAAAGTCCTAAATGGCCTGGGCCCCACCTACCTGCAGGACCGCCTCACCCTCTGGATTCTGGATCGGCCGCTGCAGTCAGCCGGGGGGCACCCTCCTTGAGGTTCCCCAGGTCTCCCAGGTGTCAACCATGAGGAGGGCATTCTTGGTGGCCACTCCATGACTGTGGAACTCCCGCCCATTGGAGGTTCGCCTGGCCGTAGACCTCCCCTCCTTTCGCAGACAGTGTAAGACATGACTGTTCCGCTGGGCCTTTACCTAGAGAGACGGGATGGGTGGGTTGGTTTTGGGTGTGGGTTTTATTGTGGGGTTATTTTCATGTGGGGTTGATTTTATAATTGTATATGTTTTCAAATATTGCTAGCCACCCTGAGATGCTTGTGCAGGAGGGAGCAGCATATAATTGCAAAAATAAATAAATATATTGAAATTGGTCTAGTAAACATTCAGGTATGCAGGATCATAGTTGTTGAAAAGAATGTTTCAAGAAGAAGCTTCAATTTATAGTATTGTTTGCTGTAATGCCTGGAAGCACAACTCATAGACAAAGCCAAACGACGGGGGGCTTAAGAAAAAAAAATGGTGATGACCATTCCAAAGAGCTTTTACAATGTGATAGTTGGATTTTGAAACAGAGATAGGAGTGCAAGAACTTCAACATACAGAGAGTGAGTACATTGACTTCAGTGAGGACAGGATTATACTCAAAATCTGCCCAGCAATGTCTACACCAGATGGCATGTGGGTGTTGCTAGAATTCCCCTCCGCCCTGTGCATGGTGAGGGAGTCTTGGCTGGGCCACCTGCCTGTAGGAGGCTGCAGTGGGTTGTCCCTGGTTGTTCGAGCTCTTGCTGTCTCTCAAGGGAGACAGCAACTTTGCAATTGGGCTGCAGTCGGCAGCCTGTGCAGGAGCAGCTCTAAGGAAGCATACCAGCGGGAAGTCAGGGGCATGGCTTTTCCAGAACCGTGCTGGTGACTTGTTCCCCTCGGCTCATGCTCCATGCCACCAGCCTAGCTGCTTTTGACTTCTCCAACCCAACAAATCAAGTCGACACTTAAAGTTGGGTGGACTGGAGGCCACCAATCGATGTAAGCCAAAGTAAGACTTGAACTCGTAACTTTCAGGGGTGTAACTTAGCACCTTGAGCAGTTGGGCACTAACGAATCTATGACTCAGAAAGAATGGACTTTCTACCCAAAAGCCAATTTTCAAGGGGGAGAGGAAATGGAGGGGGGGGGGCGGGTTTCGTTGTCCTCGGTTTGGCTTTTCACCTTCCTAAAATTCCTGATTCTGGTGGAACTTGGGAGAAACACCTCTGGCCTAACAAACCCTCAGAACATGAGAAATGTCATGCTGTGTCAGACCAATGGTCCATCCAGCCCAGTATCCTGTCTCCGGCAGTGGTCATTCCCTTCTCTCAAGCTCTACCCATTTCCTTGCACACTTCTTCACCTCCTAATTAGCCGCATCTGACCTCCTTCTCTCCAAATCGGCATCAGCATTTGATACAAAACTTTGGGGGCCTGCCACAGCCTTTAAAGGGATAAAGCACAAGGAGGGGTGTGGGTTGTTTCATTTTCATCTTTTTTTTTTCCTTTCTCTCCATCTTCTCTCCTCCTTCAGAGAGCAAAGGCAAACTTGGAGAAGGATATTAATGTGCAAATTAGCGCAACCTGACTGGCTCCAGATTGCTACTTAGAATTTGCATATTAATAAATGTTTTGTGACAGCATTTAGCAGATCAAAAAGGGCAGAGATTTTTTTTTTTTTAAATCAAGATTTTAAAGCTCCCCTTCTTGCATTCCCCTCTAGCCCCATTCCTCCCCCCTCCCTCTTCACAATATCCCTATCTCTTTATTCCACATCCCTGTGCGTTCAGGTGCCATCTCTATAGGTCAATGCATGTAAATCTTCCCTGCCGTTTGACAGATGTGAACCGCCCTCTGTGAAGACAGACAAACGGCACAGTGTGTGGAAGCCAGAATTCAGCAGGCTTGCCTCTGAGAGCGTGGATTTGATAGGTTTGTGCGCACACACAGAGATAGGGACAACCAGGCCATTTATTTTATTTTATTTTATTTTTCTCCTCCCCACACTCTTCTTTCAAATCTTTTCCAGCAGACTCTTTTATCCTGTTTGGCTGAATAAATTGGGGCTCTGGAAACTGTGATGTTGACAGATGTGCGCTTTTTCCAAGCGGCGTTAGAAAAAGATAGGTAGTGTAAAACCTCCGGGACATTCGGGGGGCTTAGTGGAGTCAGCGAGAAAGTGTTGCTTTCCGAACGTTGCTGAATAATGCATCCTCCTCTGTGTCGCTTAGTCCTTCTCTCTGTCCTCCTTCCAGGCTTTCTTTTTCCTTCCTTTTTTTCTCCCCCCCCCCCCCCCCACTTTTTTTTTTTTTTTTTTACCCTTGCTGTAACCTCCAGTAGCAGGATAGATAAATATATGCATTTACTATTGTATATTGCTGGTTCTTTCTTGCTTGCTTGCTTTGTTTATAAGATNCCCCCCCCCCCCCCGGCTTTGAGGATCAAACACCCCCATGTCCCTTTGCTACTGTGAGAAAGTTGCCATCAAGAGCATCTCAGCTGAAAAGGTTGTCCACGCGCGAGGTCCTAGTGGTCAAGAACTGAAAAAGCCGGATGCATAAACAGGACGGCTCATACATAACAGCTGCATTAAAGATATATTCCCCGTCTGAGTTAATTACTTGTCACATCAGTCTCGGAGAGAGGGAGCTGGCTAATCACCAGGTTATTTGATGTCAGGAATTTCTCGGTCACTCACGTACATACATACCGAGTCGCCCAACCCTGTTAGATTTACTATTGTATATTGCTGGTTCTTTCTTGCTTGCTTGCTTTGTTTATAAGATGAAATAATTCTAAGCATCTGGAAAATGATCAATGTAAATAACTAGAATCTTTCCGCTACAGAAGGGAACGTATCTCCTCTCCAGGTGCACATATTGGTATTAAATTTAGGTTCTCTATTTCTCTTTCCCTTCTATCAGATGGGGTGGAAATTGACTTCCAGGATCCAAAACTATTGAGGAGGAGAAAGGGCTCTGTGTAAACAGAAAGGGATATTTTTACTACAGACGGATGAATCGATTCCATCAAAGTGCATCTATTGTTACAAACTTATAGGTCCTTTCTTTTCATCAGTGCCCCCCAGTCTTTATCTAGTTCACCCTCACAAGCTGAGTGAAGTAGGCTATTGTTATTCCCATTGTACAGATGGAGAACTGAGGCTAAAAGTGACTTGCCCAAGGTCACCCAGTGTGTTCATGGTTAACACAGGATTTGAACCCTGATCTCTCAGGTCCAAGTCCAACACTTTGTCCACTAACCTCAATTTTACTCTGCTTTCTTATCCTTTGGCTTTCTGTCCTCTGCCAGATTTGCCTGCAATTAATGTGTGGGATTACAGGTCTCTTTTTCTCTCTCAGACATGCACACATACAGAGAGAGAGAGAGAGAGATTATATCAGCCCTCTTTTCATTGTAAACCAGAATACAATGGGCAAGAAATGGCTTTATGTATCCTCCTCATCACACCTTCCACCTCTGCCTGCATCCCCTGATACCTATATCTATATGTTTCACACATGGAAAACCAGATGTGGACATAAGAACATAACTAGTGCCATACTGAGACAGACCAATGGTCCATCAAGCCCAGCATCCTGTCTCCGACAGTGGCCAATCTCGATCGCATGGGAGAACCAACAATCACAGTGGGCAATCCATTCCCCGTTGTTCACTCCCAGCTCCCGACAGTAAGAAGTTCATCCCTTAAGCTTCTTGGTTAATAGCCATTAATGAACCTACTCTATACTAGTGGCCTTGACAACGTCCTCTGCCAGCTATACTACTGGCCTTGACAACGTCCTCTGCCAACAAATTCCATAGGTTAATTATGCGTTGAGTGAAAAGGTACTTCCTTTTATTTGTTTTAAATCTGCCGGCAGCTAGTTTCATGGCGTGTCCCATAGATCTAGTACTATTTGAGAGGGTAAATAACCGTTCCTGATCTACTCGTTCCACACCACTCAAGATTTTATAATTCTCTATCATGTCCCCTCTCATTCTTCTCTTCTCTAAGCTGAAGAGACCCAGCTTGTCAAGCCTCTCTTTGTATGGAAGCCGTTCCAGACTCTTTGTCATTCTCGTTGCCCTTCTCTGCACCTTTTCTAGTTTAGCTAGGTCTCTTTTGAGATGAGGCAACCAGAACTGCACACAATATTCCAGGTGAGATCGCACCATTGATTTCTATAGAGGCATTCTGACATCCTCAGTTTTATTCTCTATCCCTTTGCAAATAATTCCTAACATTCTGTTTGCTTTTTTGACTGCTGCTGCGGCACACGGGGTTGAGGATTTCAGTGTATTGTCCACAATCACTCCCAGATCCTTTTCCTGAGTGGTAACGCCCAGCTTAGTACCCAGCATTGTGTACCCATAGCTTTGATTATCTCCTCCTATGTGCTTCACTTTGCACTTGTCCACATTAAATCTCATCTGCTATTTAGATGCCCAGGCACCCAGCCTCGTAAGATCCTGTTGCAGTTCTTCACAGTCTGCTTGTGTTTTAACTACCTTGAATAATTTGGTGTCATCTGCAGTTTGATCACCTCACTCTTAATGCCCTTTTCTACATCATTAATGAATACATTAAACTATTGATTTAACTATCTGAATATATTAAACTATTTAATTTAACTTAGGCATGCAATGGTGTTTGGTGTTGAGGTCCAGATTAGAGCCAAAATGGGTATCTGATTTACTAATCGCTACCCATGGTTAATACAGTTTTGAGTGCACTCTCAGGTACTTGATGGACTACCCACTCACTGAGCTCAATCCCGTCCCTCACAGATTGCGTGTGCACACTTGTACAGCCATGCACAAACTGTGTGCAAACCGCGCGGATCCACATTGACGGCACATCATGCCCTGCAGAAACCGCACGTGTAATACATATGGGATGGGACTGAGGTCACTGATTGGGTGCACAGATACCCAAAATATCGATAATGTTCAGTACCAACTTTTCAATTTTCCCTCTACCAATCAATACATTGGGCAAAAAAAGTGAAAAATCAAGACCAGAAGATATTAGAAACAATAATACAAAGGGAATCATTATAAATTCAAATATAATTTAACATAACAACATAAACAAGAACTCAACTATAATATGCATCAAGCATTAAATATAAGTACGCCCACTAAATTCAATAAATTAGTGTACACATCATATGAAGGTCAATACAGAATCCACAATCCTTATTGACATATTTCGGCCTATTGGTCTTCTTCAGAATAACGTGAATCTGTAATTTAATACATTCCATTTTAATATATAATGTGACATAATTACTCTGTAATCCAAAATTTAATATAATACAATATAGTTTTTTAATAAGAAAACCATAAACGTATTTTACAACATATCCAAAAATATGTTATCCAATAACAATAACAAATCCAATAATACAATCCAGTAGTGTATTGGATCCAATATAATCCAGTAACATATCCAATAATACTAGAAGATGATATTCCAGGGCTGGACGTTACCATTCTGGCACATTACAGGATATCGGGTATTCAAACTGGGTCAAAATTTGGTACCAATTGGCACCCGATTTTTTTGGAGTTGATCTGGGTACTAGAAATTCAGTGGAGACACCAATTTTTGCAGTCCAGGTGTGTGTGTGTGTGTGTGCGCGTACACGCAAGAGGTAGTAGTTCCACAATGGCTGATTTCTTTACATCGCCTTGGAACATATTTACTATTTTAGTTTGCAGAGGGCCCTGTACAATGCATTCCTGCTTTTTGAAAGGGGCCTCCAAGGGCAACTGCTGCACCTGTGATGACACTACCTGGGACTTTCTGGCAGGGAGAAATTCAGTGTTTGTTTATTTATTAATGAAGAAATGTATTGCACAGCAAACGTCCTTTGTAAACAAGCATACATACAAACATATAAGCAGCACAATCAAAGCTCTCGGGCAGGGACTGTGTCTTTCTTGGTTTTTGGTAAAGCACCAGGTACATCGCTGGTGCTATATAAATGCTAATAATAATAATAATAATAATAATAATAATAATAAAAAAGGCACCCATGTGCCCAAAACGAAATAACAGTCCCTATACAACAAATAGAATATAGCTTAATCAACATTATACCTGTAAAATAAGAAACCAAAATTTTAGATTACACATTTATATGAGCAGGACTCTTTAGCAAGCAGAGCTACCTGCGCATTACCATTGGTTTACGTGGTATGAGCCTTTGACAAAATGACACCACAGGGCACAAATGTCATAGCTCCGAAAAACACCCCTGTACCGCCTAAAGAGGGGTAACCTCCTAGACCTACCTGGAGTCTCCCAGTAATAAAATTTTAACAGAACAATAAGAAGACCGAAATCGGGTAGATAACACAACCATTACCCAAGTGCTTTACCCCAAATTCTGACCAAATTTCTTTAATCTTAGAACTTGGGCAAAGAACTTTGCAACACTGAATGATTCATTAGGATCCTGATCCATCAAGAGAATCACCACCACTTCATGTGGGACTGTCTCCTGGCAATAAGAGGGTTAATATACAATAATCTCAGATTTAAATAATGAGGGCAGCCAAGCAGAATATTAGGGATGGGCAAACGCGGTTCAGAAGTTCGAACTCGTCCTGTTTGGATGACCGAAACCGAACACGAACCGACCGAACCGAACTCAATTCCGAACGTCGAAATGACCGAACAGTTTGGTCAGTTCGGATTGCGTTCGGGTGAGTTCGGGTGGCTAAAACAACAAAAACATGGTGTCACTGGAAGGCCAAACATGGCAGGGAGGGGGAGTCAGCTGAGGAGCAGACTTCCAGGCACCAGGAGTGGAGGGTGGAGAGGCTTGGAGTAGCAGCCAGCCTGCCCAGTCACCATCCCTTTTCACCTCAGACCACTGGCTTTGCAGTCTGCAATTGGCCACGGGCTAGGCTGCACGGAGCCAATGGCGCTTGCGGTGAGGCGGGCGCAGCAAGAAACCAAACTGATTGCCTCCCTCCTTACCAACACCTACTAGCTAGTCACTGTTCCTGAACAG
>QEPC01008446.1:1418723-1451369 GCA_003113815.1 Sphenodon punctatus | reverse complement strand
CTCAACGTTGCCTCCTGGCAGAGCCCTCCTCCACTGCCACGCAGGGCACTGGGAGGCCTGCAGGACTTGAGGCTGCGTCTGTCTCTGCTGCTGCTGGTGCTGGACCAGGTGCTGCTTCCGATGCTCCTCCAGGGCCACCAATGTCCTCCATTGTCAAGGCGATCCCCAGCAGTCCAGAGCTGGTGGATCCCACCCCGGCTGTTAGAGGCAGGGCCCGATACCTGGGAAATGGCAGTAGGGAGAGGAGTAGCAGCAGCAGCAGCACTAGCAGCTACAGAGGGGGGCACAGGGAGAGTGCCAGCAGCATGGCGGGCATGGGCAGTCTAGCCTTAGGGTCCCAGTACTCCCCTTCACGGGACATCACTGTGATCGCGGACAGTGAGTCAGAGGCAGACACTAGTGCTGCAGAGGAGATGTCTGTACCCGAGGTGATGTCTGACCCTCCTCCAAGAGCTGCATCACCAGAGCCACCAAGTTCTCCCCCTCCCAGCAGCGCTGGCAGCAGTTTGGACAGGTAAAACGAAGCTCGTAAAAAGAAATACAACAACTTTTATTAAATCTATTTAAATAACAACAACAACAACAACAACATTCTGAAACCAAAAGCAAACATTCAAAGGAAACTTATAAATTAAACTATGAGTCTCTGGGCCTGTCCCCCGGGACTTGGGGGTAAGGCAGCAGCCGCTGGGGCGCAGCAGAGGACTGAGGACCGGCCACCTGGGACTCTTCCAGCTCATAGTCATGGGAGACGGCAAACACCACGGCCCCTTGCATGTCCTGATGCCACCTGGAGAGTGCCTGGTGGTACATTTCCAGGCGTTCCACCTCAGTGGAGACCTACTGGCCGTACGCCTCCACCTTCTTCTTCTCCACCTGGACCGCCTGGAACTGCTCCACCAGGCGGTTCTCCATGGTGGCTTCTGTCACTTGCAGGCTGGGTACGAAGTCCCAGGTGGGCCTCTCCAATTTGGCCCAAAAGGCCTTGGCTTCAGCATTCTCCCGGGGCCCAGGGGTCTCTACATCAGGGCTGGGGGGGCTTACATGGCATCGTTTTTGGGTTGCCTTCCCCCCCTTCTTCTGGCACTGGGCCTGAGGCTCCATGGCCACACCAGAGTCCTCCACCTGCCGCCTCACTCTCCTGTCATGCCGCTTTTCGATGTGGCGTATGAGCCCCGATGTGGGCCCCTCCCTCTGAAGCCGGAATCTTTTCTGGCAGAACTAAAAAGAGCATTTAAAGATAGAAACATAAGAAGTGCCGTACTGTGTCAAACCAATGGTCTGTCAAGTCCTGACTGCATTCTGTCTCGACAAGTGGGTGGACTGGGTGGCCAATCTCTCTCTGCAGGGGACTTCCATTGCTAACAGGTCATAGGGCAATTGGTCCCCTGCAGCCCTCTTTTTATTTTTTTGTCGCANGACCTCAGCCTAGGGGTCCTCCTTGGCCTGGCTGTGGCACCAGTGCTGGGGCCGGAATCCAATTCCTCTCTGAAATGGGACCACATTAAGAACACCAAAGTAATATCATGCATTTTATGATGATGCCTCTAGTCCTCCCTCCTTCGGGGTGCTAGGGATTGCAACTAGGAAGACCTTGGCTGGTACGTGCAAATCCTGCCCTCCATGGGGTGCTTGGGATAACAATGGAGAGACCCTGGCTGGCACATTCAAACCCTGCTCTCCTTGGGGTGCTAGGGGATGCTAGGGATTGCAACTAGAAAGGCCCTGGCTGGCATGTGCAAATCCTGCCCTCCTTGGGGTGCTAGGAGCAATGGCAACAGGAGATGTGACCCTGGCTGGCACGTGCAAACCCTGCCCTCCTTGGGGTGCTAGGGATGGCAACTAGAAAGACCCTGGCTGGCACGTGCAAGGTAGAAAGGCCCTGGCTGGCACGTGAAAACCCTGCCCTCCTTGGGGTGCTAGGGATGGCAACGGGAGATGTGACCCTGGCTGGAAAGATCCTGCACTTATTTGGGGGTGCGTAGGGAATGGGATGGCAAATGGAGAGTGGAGACTCTTGCTAGCCTGGCACATGTTTGGGTGGGGGTGCTGCTCGTGCCAGAGCCCCCCACACTACAGTACCCTCTTTTTCTGTGGCAGACATCCGCTGCCACCCGCTGATGCCCACTGTTTGTGCCTGACTGATGCCCACCACCCACGCACCCACCCGCACGCCAGTGAACTCGCTCTAACGGATAGAGCCTTTCTTGTCCTCAAAGTTAAAAAAAAAAGTTTACAAATTTGGAAGCACCTCCTGAGCCTGCTGCTTGCTCCTCATCCGGGGAGGTGGGCACCACCACCGGTAGTCTAGGGGCAGTGATCTTGTACAACAGTGACACATAAGAGAATCCCTGGCATAGGCTTCTTCTCTGCATATGCTGTGCAGGCATATAAAATTGGAACCCCTTATCAGATCTTTCTGATATTTGGCAGGAACGATTGGGAAAGTGTGATATACAGTCCTGCCAAATTGCATGTACACTGGTTGGACTACAAAGATGTTACAGTCAGATATACATTTTTAAGTTAACTGCTTATACCACCAGGACCCTTTATCCAATCCTTCTGACATTTAGCAGAGATAGTAAGGGGTGTGGGAAGGGGTGTACACATGCCATGTTTCATATACACTAAATGTGAGGCAAAGAAGTTACAGCTAAGAATGCATATGAAGATTTTTGCAAAATAATATAATTCAACGGCTTATAAAATTGGATTTCTTTATCCAATCCTTTTGGACTTTGGTACACTTAATGCCTTCCATTGGAGGTACAACCCCACTAAGCATCAGCCAGATAGAATGAAAAACAAAAAAGTTACAGCCAAAAATGTGTTTTTCATTTAAGCCAATGGAAAACGAAAGCAAAAACAAAAATGACAGTTTGATATTTATGAAAACAATCATTTCAGATTTAAATCATGAAAATGAAAAATGAAAATGAAAATGACATGGACCCCTGGGGCACATCTCTATTAAATAACTTTCCACCCTTGGTCCAATAGAAGCTAGAGATCTCTTGACACGTAACCCTAGCCATAGCCCAAGCTAATCTAAGATGTAGATGCCAAGAGGAGAACGAAGAAAAGGTCATTCCCAGTTACTTATATGAGCAGACTTGTTCAATAGAATGAGCTTCCACAATCCATCGGTGTTGCCCCGAAACCTTACTCACTACCAGAACCTTAGTTTTGGAGTAATTGATTTGAAGTAGCTCTTGTTTACAAAATAAGCTAAAGGCGGACATTAGCCGGCAAAGACCAGTCTGGGTGTGGAAAATGAGGGCCATGTCATCTGCATATAATAAGGCAGAGAACAGATGGTCCCCCAATTCCACAGGGTGAAAAGAGTAGTTCGTTAAGGCTTCCTTCATATTGTTTATAGAGAGATCAAAAAGGAGAGATGCTAACCCGCATCCCTGGCGGAGACCTCTTGAGACTCTAATACCTGCTTAATTCTTTCTTGCAAAGTTGTATGCTCGTGAATGGATGTGTGTGTTTGTTTGTTTGTTTATACCCTGCCCCTCCTGCTTCCAGTAGCTCGGGGCGACTCACGTTATATCCATAATAAATTACAATAAAACACAATACAAAATCACAAACCAACCAATCAAATCCTTAAACACAATAGGAACCAGTAAAAAATAACGCCACAACATGAGTTGAAAAACAATACCCAACCCCCATCATCCTCCCCCACCCCCCCAAAGTCCTGGCAGAAGAGCCATGTCTTACACTGATGCTGGAAGTAAAGGAGATCCAGGCTGACGCGGACGCCCACTGGAACGGAGTTCCACAATGCTGGAGCGGTCGTCGAGAACACCCACCTGTCAGCAGCCACCCACCAATACAGCAGGACCTCCAGGAGGGTGTCCTCTGATGACTACAGGAGCTGCCCAGACAGGCGGACCTGCTGTCATCAGGGAGTGAGGTGATCCCTCTGGTAGCTGGGGCCGTTTAGGGATTTATAGGTCAAAACCAGCAGGTGGTTTATGGTGGCAAGGAGCGCCAGTCGGTTCACAATGTTGTTGGATGACTCTTTTTCTGCTTTAAAAAAAACCCCACAACTTTAACGGAAACACAACAGCAGTGCAGATATCTCTGTCGCTCAGTCTCAGCTGATGACAGCGAGTCCGCCTGTCTGGGAGATGTTGTTTGCAATGGGATTATCTGACTCCCAGTCAAGTTGTAAACAAACGTGATGGCTTCTGTCAATAGCAGAGCGCAAGCTGAGAATTCCAATTTCTTCAAGTATAAAATTTGGAAAGCCTCTGTCAGAGAAAGAGGTTTGGGTGAAAGAATGAAGGCGGAATTCAGACAGCACAAGCTGGACCATAACCAAGATTGCTCCCTTATTTTATCTATTTCAGTTTAGAACTCATCCAATCTAGAGCTGAAACTGTGGGTACCTTATTTGGTGCCCATGGATAATACTATCAGTTTTGGGTACTGTTTTGGGTGTCCAAATCTGTACCATTCAGGTGTACTCTATAAACCATAATTTCAGTTTCCATTTTTTGATTACCCCAAATTACCCGAACCATCCCCCAATGCCCCTCCCAAAATACCCCCAAACCAGGTATCCCTGTCGAATTTCTAGTACCAAAATCAACTTGACTATATTGGATACTGATCGGTACCCGATTTCAACCCAATTCAAGAACCCAATGTCCCAGAATGTCAACTTCCATTTCTGGTTGATTTTTGGTCCCGATTTTCGGTGTTTGTGTCCCAGTTTACCAATCAGTG
Organism: Sphenodon punctatus; assembly: GCA_003113815.1. Classification (NCBI taxonomy): domain Eukaryota; kingdom Metazoa; phylum Chordata; class Lepidosauria; order Sphenodontia; family Sphenodontidae; genus Sphenodon; species Sphenodon punctatus. The sequence goes on along the minus strand of QEPC01008446.1, from coordinate 1,446,623 downwards.
ATGGGAAAATCAGTACATGAAATGACTGATTAGTTTTTTTTGTAGTTGTGACTTGTTTTTTTTGTTTTTGTGCCCTGATTTACCAATTGGTAATGGGAAAATCAGTACCAGAAATGACTGATTTTTCAGGTAGTTGGGTACCTCATTGGTAATCAAGTAGCCTGTCAAGTACCCAAGATGGTACTTGAAAATGTGGGTATTACCCACAAGTAGCAAATCAGTTACCTGTTTCAGCTTTTCTCATGAGAGAGCTTGACCTGTAGAGATTTTCAGGCTATTTGCTGGACGTTTTGGAGATGCAGCAGGCTGACATCGGAGGCCTTTAAGAAATTGATTCTAAAGATATAAGGGGATTATTTTAGACCAGAGGAGAGAAAACACCCCACCCCTCCCACTAAAGGAACACCAAAACAGAAAGGAAGATGAGTAAATGGAGTCGTGCTGGTCAGAGAGTTGTTTGAAGTAAGATGTTTTCTAAGGGATATTGATTGTTGTTGCTTTTTTAATATACAGTACTTAACCTAAATCACATCTTTTCTTTTAAAAAAGAAAGGGAAAAAAGGAGGGGGGGGGAAGATGTACAGCACCCAAAAGTCACATGAGCTTTTAGCAGAGGAATATATTTGAATTGTGCATTCACTCTTAGGGAACACTCCATGAACTAACTGGCAGAAGTAGGGATGTGCGAATGCAGTTCGGATGTTCGGAGTTCGGGCCGAACTCGGCCTGTTCGGACGACCAAACCGAATGTCCGAACTGAACGTTCGAACAGCCGAACAGTTTGGAAAAGTTCAAATGAGTTTGGATGAGTTCGGGGGCAGGAAAAACATGACTTTGCATGGGAAAAACGTGACTGGAAGGAGGAGGCAGCTGAGGAACAGACTTCCTGGCACTAGGGGTGGTTTCAGGGCCAAATAATACCTATACCGAAAAAAATATTTCAATTTCAGTATCGGTATCAATAGCACTCTTTTTGGAGGTTCGACAGAAGTTCGGCCGAACCAAACTCTGACGAACCGAACAACCGAACCCGAACTCGGGTTTCAAACTGAACGCTCGAACGTCCGAACATCCGAACCGTGTTCTGTTCGCACATCGCTAGGCAGAAGATTTAAAGCAAATGAAATCAAGTATTTTTTCATGCAACACCCAATCAACTTGTGGGATTTGTTGCCAGAGATGGTGATCAAGGCCCTTAGCATAGCTGGCCTTAAAAAAAGGATTAGATAAGTTCTTGGAGGACAGGTCCATTAATGTCTAATAGTCAAGTAGGTTGGGGCATGCAACCTCTGACTGTCGGAAGCTGAGAGAAAACAGCAAGGAATGGATCACTCCGTTATAACCTGTTGGGTACTTCTTCAAAGCGAATGAGAATGGTCACTATCGTACATGAAAAGGTGGGCTGGATGGACCATTGGTTTGACCCAGTACGGCACTTCTTATGATCCTATGTTCATACATTTGTTTTTTCCCCACTCTCTTCTGATGTCATTTTTAGTGATAGAAAGGAGTAAGGTAGACAACACTGGAAACTAACGTTCCTGACTGCAACAATTAATTTGCCAAAAGAGGTTCTAAAATCTCCCTCCTGAGATGCTTTAAAATTCCAGTTGGTTGAGCTACTTTCTATGATGATGTAGGCAGAGGATATCATATGTTGGAGCTGGGGGGAGGAGGAGGGAGTTGGTCTAAATGACCCTTGAGGGTCCATCCAATCCTTAATTTATGTGAGTACAACCAAACGATGCACCTACTACAGTTTTGGCAGCCTTACCATTGCCACACGATGCAGTGCATCGTGCGCCCAGCAGCTGCCAGATGTTCACCAACACCACAAAGCTTCTAAGCTCTGCATCCTTGGAAGGAGGCCAAGGATGTAGGGCATAGCAGCCTTACACAAAATGGAGTAAGACTGAGCATTGTGCAGTAGCATGCTACCGCTCATGGGGACTGCACGGTTAGCTCTGCTGTGGGGCTTTGAGTGGCAAACACTATCTCTAGTACCACGTGGCCATATCATGGCCAGAGAAAGGACAGTAAACGGGCCAGGGGAGGGTGGTTGAGACAGGGGCCTTCTCATCTGTCCACTGCCTCAGCCTGCCCCGAGGCTTGGAGGGAAGTCCGATAGCGGCCCGCTCTCCCGGCTTCCCAACCGCAGGGCTGACCATCTGACCTGCTTCCCGCGCTGGCCACTAAGTGTGGCAGAAGCGATTGCCCATCACAGGGTGCACGGGGATCTGGCCCGCTGCAGTTTGTGTGGCTGCACTCTGTGTTTCTATGAATTATTGAGAGCCGTGTAGAGAAAGTAAAGTTGCTGTGTTGGTCCAAGTCGATAGAGACAAAGTAGTCTAGTAATATCTTTTATTGGACCAACTACAGTGGATGGAGGCACACAAGCTTTCGGACCTCACAGCGTCCTTCATCAGGCAAGTCAGGAGTTAGAACTGCAAACTTAACAAGCAGTGTAGCCATATGCAGTGATTGGGAATAATGGCAAGGAGAGGAGGAGAAAATGAGAACAGCGGTCCACATTCAAATTTCCACCCTTTTGAAATGTGGACTTTCTTCCTGAGACTTGTCCTCAACTTTTATTCCCCTCTCTTTGTCATTGTTTCCAATAACTGCATATATCTACACTGCTTCGCTCAGTCTGCAATTCAAAGTCCGAGTTGCCTGATGAAGGGCCCCGTGAGGTCCAAACGTTTGCATACTTTCACCGACTGTAGTTGGGCCAATAAAAGATATCACTAGACTACGTTGGGTGCAATCCTCTGGCCCATGTATGCTGCCCACAGGCGCAATGCTCAGCCAGAATGGGGGTGCTCAGGCGTGCATGTGTGCTGTGCACGCAGAAAGCCGTGTGGGGCAAAGGAGCAACCCAGACCGATATGACACACACACACACCAAACCCCCACAGCCCAAGGGATGGAGCAGGCATGGCTCTTGATCCATCCCCCGGGCTACGGGATGTGTGGGCATGGGGAGGGGGGTGAATCTTCAGGGATGCACCATTGCACTGAGTGGCTTGCCATGCATGGGCCATGCATGCATACTTGTGCACCGGCATAAGTAAACTGCACATGGCATAGTCACACATTGCATGGGGGTGTTGGACTGCACTCATAGTCTTTATTGGGAGTTGTGCATTGACTCCAATGAAGCCAGAATTTCAGCATAGTTTCTTTTTAATGAACATGTTGCCCACGTGACCAGGAAGGGATCTCTTGCATGAAATTCAAAGATCTAATGCAGGGGTGAGATGCTAATGTGTACTTGAGGGTGCAGTCGTTCTCTAGTGAGATAATTATTGGACAGAGTGAAATATTGTCAGGAGGCAGCTAGGGCAGTATGGTAGAGTTCTGAATCAAGGATACTGCCTATAAAAGCACAGTAAAGCACTCTTTATTTGGAATTGCTTCTTCAATAAAGTTTTTCAACATGAAAAACTGGGGTTGGGGATGCATGCTGCATCTGAGATTGAATAGGCACAGACTTGAAATACTGACCCAATGCAAACTGAATCAGAACAAATATGAATTGAATGATTTCTCATATGTTACTTTGTGGCAGGGATCAGTCCTGTGGGGCTGCTGCCCCTTTAAGAAATGGGCTGAGGGGGTCTGCCAGAGGGCTGAGCATGCCCAAGGGGGTGGCAGAGCCAACTCCATAGCTGGGGATCAGCCTGTGAGGCAAACAGGCTGAGACACCCTGGGACAGAGTGTGCGGGTTACTGGCCATTTAAGGCTGTGGAGAGGAAGCCTGGCCATGCCCGCTCTGCCTCTATATAAGTAGAGGCAAGGCAGAGAGAGGAGAGTCTCTGCTAGGGAGCTGGAGGAGTAACATCTCCCTGAAGAAGCCTTCCTGCTCTACGCTCTCCAAGGTACTGAAGGTTGGAGAACCAGAGGGACCCAGGCAAGTGTGAGAGGCTATGCCCAGGAGGGAGCCTCTTGCCTGGGGAAGGGTTGGCCAGAGCCTGGGGACTTAGAGGCCTGGATGGATGGACTTTGAGGGTTGATGGTCTGTGTTGCTCCGGAGCCTGGAGAGACTGACTGGAGCCTGCAGGGTGGAGGCAACTGAGCCGGCAGCCCCAGGTACATTGGATACAGAGTCTAATAAAGGACTGTAGACTAATACCCTCAGGACTGTGTGTTGTGTCCTGTAGGGGGGTGGAGGCTTGGGCTGAAAAGACGTAGCAGAGGGGTGAGCTGATTCCCCAGAGTGAGACCCCAGCACCCCGTGTGGCCCTGGGAGACCCCCTGCTACATAATTTCTTTCCCACCTTTATGTGTCTTCCTTAGTTTAATTTTTTCTGATTTTGTTACATGCCCCAGCAATGGCCAGAAATGGGTCCACCCAGAAACATCTATAGCAACACAGCTGTCTTGAGATACTACAGCAATGGAGTATTAAGGTCATAAAAAACACTTAGAAATTCCAACATCCTAGACGCAACCCAGCTATTTCTGAACATTTGTGGTTGAGGAGTATTTGGCTTTTCTTTTTTCCCTGGAAATATCTGAAATTCCTTCCAGCCTTTTAATTTTTCTCTTCCTCCAACCTTTTTAAAAAAAATCTACATTTTAAAAGCCAAGAGGCGAAAGATGGTATCATGCGCTGCTGATCTTCTGTCTCTTGTTTCCAATATAGCCCCATCTTTTCACCATTATGGTACTCTGCAAGGGTAGAGCCACTCTTACCTGGACAACACCCATATTGGACAATGTGAAAGTTATACTGGACCACACATAGTCAAGGGCCATTAGCTTTAAGTCAGGCTGTAGAACTCTAGATTGAAAGGACCCTGGTGTTGGTTTCAGGCTGTGGACTGGTCTTTGGTTTGTGTAACTCCTGATCTAGTGTGACTTGCATAGCACACGTCAAAGAATTTCATCCAGTACAGAAACAAAACAATTTATCTCAGCAAACTAGAAACTTTGTCAAAGATAACCAATTCTCCATTTTCATGACATGAAATGTACCAATTTTAGTAACGATACAGTCAGGTTTCCATTTGGGAATGCCTTTTCTTACTTTAGCTACATTCAGTAATTCTGGTATTTCCATACAATTCGGTACTTCTATAATTGCTGAAAGTGATTACAATTCACCGTTGGAAACACAAAAATTAGCAAATGGGGAAAACTCATTCTAAATGTGAAAATTCTCATGGAAATTCGGCAAGGTTTCTGAAAATATGGAAAATCCTAGAAACAGCCAAATCAGTTTTACACTAATCAGCCGTCAAGCCCAGAAAGACTTCATCATACTGTATTACCTTGACGTAAAGAGCTGAAGTAGAGTAATTGTTTCTTATTGTCAACTGGTTTTATTGACCCACATTTGCCATTTTCAGACTCTTCTTGCCATAAAGCAATCAGGTGAGCTCAATGTTCCTGTTAAACATCAACAAGTTATAGCATGGACAACACATAGCCTTTCCTGCAAGTGGCAAAAGGTTTCTTTCAATCACTAATTTGCAGTGTCAGAGTAACCCATTATCGAGACGATTAAATTTAAAGAGACTGCAGTAAATGCTAGCATACAGAAGACATCAAGCATCATTAAAATGTAATTGGAAGCAAAGCTTAATGAGGTAAAAGGGGGGGGGGATACCCAGACTCCCTTTCGGTTCACTTCTCTCCCCCCACAAGTTGCTTTGTCTGAGAGAGCTGTGGCGGTATGAAAAATAATAATAATAATAAAAATAATGATAATAATTTGCAAGAGGATATTATTAGACTTCTTTGCAGTGGTTCGAAATCATGGTAATATTCAGTTGAGTCTGTACAATTGTAAAAGACATGAGAAAAAGCATAGTCCACAGGTTAAGGCCCAGGGATAAATCTGGTATACTAGAGTCTCAAGGTCAGTCCTGGTTCTGTTGCATATTTCCTGTGCTGAATTAAGCAAGTGACTTAGTCTGCTTGTGTCTCACTTCTTCCTATGTAATGGGGTAAGAAAGAAACAGGAATGTTGTGGGAATAAGTGGTCTAGAGTAGTGTTGGTTTGAAAAAGCCAGTTTGATTTCACAGAAACGTTTAGCAGAATCGAAACGGCTCTTGAAATTTCAACCAGGCTATTTTGCTCGTGTGCAAGATGGTAGCTGATCTGCACACGCACAAAGGTCATTGTTCTGGGGGGGGAGGGTTATTGGTCCAAGTTCCAATAAAACAAAATGAAACACCCGGTTCTGACAGAATCATAACCGGGCCAAAGTTTCAGCCCTGGTCTAGAGAATGCATGGATACTACACTCCCAGGGAACCTGGATGACTTATCCTTAGCACTACCCACTTATTGCAGCCAACATGTAGGCTCTCTGGTACTATCCATCAACTGTCATGGTACCATCCATTATTTGCCATGCCTACCTCTCTCAGGAATCCACTTTATCTCTATGGGTAAACTCAAGAGGCTCCACCCTGGTAGCACTTGAGTCTCGGACAGTGATTGGCCACTGTCCGAGACAGGATGCTGGGCTCGATGGACCGTTGGTCTGACCCAGTATGGCACTTCTTATGTTCACTCTGCCAACTCAATATGGATGCAAGGCTGAGGCTAACTTTATGCTTGACCATTCTAAGAACTCAAGATAAAAAATTTTAACTGTGTAATATACAAATGTTATATACTCTGTCCCCAACAAGTTCACACCTGACATTTGCAAATATTTCCAGGTAGACAACTATCGGGCCCAAGTTTTTGGAACCTGCTCGGTAATTCCGTTGAATACTTGTTACCATTTACTTGATAAAATACTCGTTACTCAGTAAAATACCAGGAATTTTGCTGAGTATTTTACTAAGTCCCCAAAGTGGCAGACAGGAAGGGGAAGCAAAGTAAGCTCACTGAGAGGACGCACCCCGTAGAGTTGAAGTAGACCCGGATTGCCGCCTACCAGTACCAGTGAGGTTCCCCCCCAGCGCTGAAAACCTACTGAGGTCCCAATAATGGTGCATCTCAGCTGGAAGATTGGGCCACCATCTTTTCTCTAGGACCATGCTGGAAAATGTAACCCAGCATGCTCCCAGAGAACATTAGAACACTAACTTTCTGGGAGCATGCTGGACTACATTTTCCAGCATGGTTCCAGAGAAAAGATGGCAGCCTAAACTTTTGGCCTGCAGTTGGGAGATGTATAGTTGTGGAGGACCTCAGTTGGGTCACAGTGCTGGGGGGACTTTTCCAGTGGCGGGCAGTAAGCCCACTCCATGGGATGCGTCTTCTTGGGGTGTCTTTAGACACAACGCTGTTCAGTGTTCTATAACACAGTGTCCTACTGTTACAGTGTTTAGACATACCATCAACACAGTGTTCGCCCGAAACGCTGGAAGTGAACACTGCCTGGTCTTGACAGTTTAATCAGTGTTTGGGGTGAACACTCTGTTGATGGTACGTCTAAACACCGTAACGGTAGGACATTGTGTTATAGAACACTGAACAGCATTGTCTAAAGACACCCTCGGTTAGTTTCAACTCCCACCGCATCCACTGTCCCCTTCCTGTCCCATTCCCTTCCCCCTTGGCACTCAGTAAAATCAAGTCGAGCACCGTGATTCTCAATAAATACTGAATAAAACCAAAGACCGAGTATCAGTCCTACTTATCATTCACTCAGTTTCCCAAAGTGCCTTACCAACCTTTCATCATCCAGCCTCACAACAACCCTGTGAAGTAGGGCTCTTAGTATTCCCATTTTACACATGGGGTACTGAGGCTAATAGATGGTAACTTGGCCAAGGCCACGCAGTTCATGGATAAAATAGGATTTGAACTCTGGCTTCTCAAGTTCAGGGCCAACATTTTATCTACAAGACTACAGTGGCTCATGTAAATAGCTTAAATCAATGGTGCCTAATCTTTTTAACTCAGTGGAGCACTGAAAAACCCTCAGTATTTTTTGCAGACCATCGTGTACCAACTAGACGGTATCACAGACCAGAGGACTCTTTTTGCAAGCTGGTAACGGGTGTACAATGTGGGTGGCTTTTGTCCTCACACACACCTTACACACACCTTAAAGTGCTGGTCTTTCAATCTTCTGGGTTTACAAGTCCACAAGTAAGTTCTGGAAACATTCTTCACACACACACTGCCCTGAGGCAGTTCCTGCATACATTCGTCACACAAAAACTGCCCTACGGCAGCCTAAAGTAGCTGTAGACGTATGGGGCTGCCATGGAAACCAAGTGACCACAGCTTCCTGGAGCCAAGCAGTTCACCAGGAGAACTTTTTACACACACAAGTTCTGGGAGAAGTTCTACGCAGAAGTTCAAAGAGCCGGATGTTTAAGATCTGGGTGAGTGATTTAGACACACAGGAAGTTCAGGATGTAACAGCAAACATGCAGCAGAAATGTGTATGTAAAAATGCCCACTGTCACCACAAATTACCTCTTTCCCCCTAGAAATGACCCCAGTACCAGCTGTGACTTTTTCTGTGGACCAGCCGTGGACCATCTACCATGTCCTCACAGACCATCACTGGTCTGCAGACCAGTCTGAGACTAACTGATTGTTTTTACACACACCTTAAAGTGTTGGTCTTTCAATCATCTGGGTTTACAAGTCCACAAGGTAACTCCTGGATGCATTCTTCTCTCTCTCACACACATACACACACACACTCTCTCACTCTCACTCTCACTCTCACTCTCACTCTCACTCTCACTCTCACTCTCACACACGCTGCCCTGAGGCAGCCTGCCATAGTGGCTGGGGAGCTCAGTTGTAGAGGAAAGGGGTTGCCATGGAAACCACCTGACCATGGCTGCCAGGAGCAAAGCAGTTTACCAGGAGAACCTTTTACACGCACAAGTTCTGGGAAACACCCGGATGTTACAGCATCCAGATTTGTAAAACCACAGAGATCAACGACTTCTTAAATGCATGGGAATATCTGGAAGTTCAAAGAGCTGGGTATTTAAAATCCAGGTGAGTGATTTAGACACACAGAAAGTGCAGCAACAAGCACACAAGAGAAAGAAAGGTGTGTGTAAAAACACCCACTGGCTTCAAAAGCAATAAATGGCAGATAATTCTGTTTCCTGTCGCCACTCTTCCCCTGAAAACTAATGCTGCTATGGTTTTCACTTTGTCCATCTGGAGTGATGGAATGCGTGAAATGAAAACTCCATCATTCAGCTTTGTGCTTTTAGTGAGACTTGGCCAAGTTCTCTGAGCCTCCAGAGATGCAAAAATAGAGGAAGAATTGAAATAAATATTCAAAGCAAATACCAGATTCAATAAATTTGGTATAAAGCAGTATTCATTTCCATCGTCATTTGAAGTTTTGAATCTTGGTTTTTGCATTAGCATCTTTTGACAGAGTTGAAATGGTTACATTATTTGTTAACTGATGGGAATACATTTTTAGTACCATGTTCAGCATTCAACAGGTTTCCCTATCACTGATCGGGTACCCAGATACTCGAAAAATCAGTAATTTCCGGTATCAATTTACTGATTTTCAGTTACTGATAGAAAAATTGGTACAGAAAACCAAAACATCAAGACTGGAATTCGATATTCCTGAATCAGAAGTTGACATTTCAAAACAAGAAATTAACATTCCAGGATACCAGGTATCCAAATCAGGTTGAAATCAGGTGCCAATTAGTTCCCTAATTTTGAGTTGATTAAACAGAAATTTGACAGATATAACTGTTTTTGTAGGTACCCATTTCAGCTTAATTTTGAGTCCTTTGGCAATTGAGGATTTGGTACCTGATTTTATTTATTTGTTTATTTCATTTACTAGGGATGGGCGAACAGAACTGAGTTCGGAAATTCGGTTCGGTTTGGAAATTTGGTTCAGTTCGGAAGTGCAGTTTGGTCAACCGAACTATTCAAGTTCGGTCCGAACTCCGAACTTACGAACAAAGTTCGGAAATTCAAACCCCATTGAACTAAATGGAATATTATCTTTTAGGGATGGGCGAACGGAGCCGAGCTCAGAAATTCGGTTCGGTTTGAAAATCGAGTTCAGTTCGGAAGTTCGGTTCGGTCGACTGAACTGATCGAGTTCGGTCCGAACTCTGAACTTCCGAACCGCGTTCGCCCATCGCTATCATTTACCCCACTCTTCCCTCAAAGGCTCAGGGAAGCTTACAAAAATATATAGAAACATAAAACATATTTAAACACATATATGTGCCAGGGGCGCCTTCCTGCAGGTCCCCCGTGTTAAACGGGGGCCACGATGGAGAGGGCGTTCTCGGTGGCCAGTCTCAGTGGCTTTGGAACTACCTCCCAGAGGAAGCTCGCCTGGCCCCGGGTCTGATGGCTTTTCGCCGAGCCTGTAAGACCTGGCTGTTCGCCCAGGCCTTCGGAGGGGAGGGTGGTAGAGTAGGGTAGGGAGGGGGGGAATCTTGGGATGGTGGTGGTGGGGGTACTTGCAAGAGGGCACTATTGATTGACGACAGATGTCATGACAGAACATAAGAGAAGAGGTGGTCTTTAAGATACTTGGGTCCCAAGCCATTTAGGGCTTTATAGGTTGAAACTAGCACCTTATATTGTGCCCGTAAAGCTATTGCCAGCCAGTGCAGACTCCAGAGCATCTGTGTAATCTGCTCCCAGAGACCCACCCTGACAGAAGGCAGACCGCCTCTTTCTGCACCAACTGCAGCTTCTGAACAGTCATCAAGGGCAGCTTCACGTAGAGCACATTGCACATGGTCAATTTTATTACTTCCGTATTTTTGTCGTTCATTCAGTTTTATGTTTTGAACTTCTGGCATTTTGCTATTTGGGTGCTATTTGGTCTTCTTCCGCTGTCCTATTTGGTAGGTTTTTTTGACTGTGAATGTCATTGAGTGATGTAAATCAGGAGCAAGTCATGAAAGTATCGCATAACACATAGCAAAGTCATAAAAGTTCATGAAGAGAACAAAGCACTGAACATCAAAATAACAAAATAATAATGTAACTAAAGGGGGAAATTGAATGATGTTAACAAAATACCAAATGCCAAAACAACAAAGACACAAAGATGCAGATTTTGTGCCAGTGATGAAGGCAAGTTCAAATATATATATATTTGGAATGAATATGCCAATTTTCAATGCAAAAACATATTCATTCCATAGAATTATAGAATCCTATAGTTGGACAAGAATTTAACCAGAATTTAGTCAGTGGAGGAAACAGAACTCTAGAGTACTGTAGCAAAGTAGACCTAAAAGCACGCAATCACAGTGAACGCTCTTTCTGTCAGAAACCGGTCATTCGCCTTCATTCGTGCGATGAGGAAACTCACCGACTTTTTCACTATTTTTCACTATTCCTTGTTAGTTGAACACAACATGAACTGAGCTGCTACCAACTATGCTTAGCAGCTTATACTTTATATACCAGCTACGCAATGCAAAAGTGCTGGAAATTGACACAAAAGTGCTAGAAACCGACGCAAAATGACGGTTCCAAAAAGTTCCAAAAAATCCTGTACAGTCCTCGAAAGTTCCAAAAAAAATCCTGAAAGGTGCCAGAAAGTGACAGAAATGATGGAAAATTGCCAGTACCGGTGTAGCAATGGTACAGGATCACTTTCTAGTAGAGAAATATAGCGAACTGTATCAGGGGGCTCCCAAAAATCGAACCTGATACTCAACTACCCAAAAGGTTGGTATAAAGGGAAGTTTCAGTACTATAGCAAAGCAGAATTCATTGTATGTCTGCAGCAAGAAGGAAATCGCACCAATCCCATTAGGAATGTTGATGGTAAATGCAATGTTCATAGAGCAGGCAATAACTCAATAAGCAGGTGGGCTGACTTCCCAAACCCTCCAAGGATGCCCATTGCAAAGGCATCTGCAGCTCAGTTGATACAATTGTGATGTGTACAGCTAGTGCCCCTCAGAGACTGAGTTGCTATATTCATCTCTGTCTCATGTTGAGCTAAGGAGACCAGGTCTGGATTTTGCCAAATGGAGGTTGGTTTGGGTCCAGCTTCCATTTAATCTGAGTCACCAAAATTTACAGGCAGTTTTCTTAAAAGGTTCAAGTGCAGTTCAGTATGCAACGTGTACTATTCCTATTAAGTATTTATATAGCACCAGCAATTTACCGGGTTACGGGTGTGCAATTGGTTTTTGTAATTTTAATTACTAAAACGAACTTTCACTTTAGTTAGTAAAGTATGAAAACGGATGACAAAGGTAATGAAAATATGAAAAAGAAAAAAAAAAGTGTCTGTTTTTGTTATTTTAAACAAAACCCTGCACATGCGCAAGATGGTCAGCTGAGGCCAGTCCGGGCATTCGTGCCCTTTCCCAAAATGGTGCTGGCAGCACCGGTGATGTTTTAGAAAAACAATAGCCAGTCTGCGCATGCTCAGTGCCCATTTTGAGCATGCGCAATCCAGGTGCCCTTTGCCAAAATGGCACCCATGCTACCGGTGCCATTTTGGAAAAGGGCTATGCATGCAGAGAATGGCCCAGCAGCCATTTGATGCATGCACGGTTTTTAAAATGTATTTATTTTTAAGTTATTTTTAATAAAATGAAAAACAAAACAGCAAACCCCTCTGAAAACAGTGGGGGCATTTACATCCTCCCCGGAAACGAAGGGGTTCTTTTAAATGAAAATGAAAACTAATGATGTGCCTCTAGCGGGTACGCGGTCATGTACCGGGCTTTGTTATGCTCTTTCTTTCCTGTGTAATCGCTATAACATGAGTCTGGGCCATAGCTAGATGAAACTTCTTTATGAAATTCTCATCCTCTGTTGAGGATGTAGTAGATTCACATTTTCTACTTAAATCGACTACATTTTTTGACCAACCTGAGTCAGTCTTCGACAAACTTGGGAACTGAGCTGAAAGGAATACCCAGCAGAACAAGGAAATCCATTCAGTCTGAACGATTCGACCCAAAATGAACGAACTGAGTAAAAAACCTTTCCTGTCCAATCTTCAGTTCATTTTTCGTTTTCTCAATATTGGTTCAATCCTTTAGGCAATTTCAATTTTTCCCCATTCATTTTCCACCACTTGTTTTCATTGTTCCTGGTGAAAATGAATGGAAAACCAGAAATGGATGAAATAAACAAAATGAACGATCTGAACCAAATGAACCAACATTCTGAAAATCTGGTTGTTTGAACATTTTAGTGAATAGTGTCAACTACAACCTGCTTGAAATTTAAAAAAAAAAGGGGGGGTCAGCAGTTAATCTCCTCCTTGTTTCACCTCTACTTGGGACTGAGACATGGTGGTATTTTAAAATGAGATATACACACACACACACACACACACACACATCACCACCATGATCTCCTTACTATGAGCCTACACCTGAAATTGGGACCATCAGGGCTGACCTTACCACAGAGTGACCTGGGGTGACCCCCCTGGGCTCTGTTCTTTCTCAGGTCCCCACAGTGACCCCTGTTTTCACCCAGACAGGAGTGGGGGCCCTACTCCCTCCCAGTGAGGCCCCACAGACTGTGCCCCCAAGGGGGAGGGACCACCAGGACTCTCACATTTTATCTTCACCCTGGGCCCCACACATTTTAAGGCCAACCCTGGGTATCTTCCCAGTGAAACAAATTCAAGCCCAGAGCACAATTGGGTTCAGAATAATAGAGAGACAAGTTCAAATGTACCTCAGATTTCCAGGTGTTCAAATTCATCCTTGTTAAAAAGAGAAGAAAGCTTGAGCTGCAAATACAGATAGAAACATACTCTTGGGTTTTATGGTGAGGCCTATCCCAAGTTACAAATCTACGAAAGCTCACAGATTCAACATATGGTGTAACTTTGGGCTAAAATTTGTTGGAGATCCTTGATTCCCTCAACTCACACAAGCCCTGCCCGCATGACTCTGGAACTGTGGTCATGGGGAACGTGTGGGGGATGTGTATCCCATGCCTTCCACTACAGTTACGTCTATTGCTTAAGCACAAGATCTGCTGATATAAGCAGTGACTCATTGATTTGGCTAAGGCAGGGATTGAGAAACTTCAGCCCATGGTCCACATCCTACTCTCCATCTGGCCCACGAAACCGCCCTCAAATTTAAAGCTGTTTTTAGACAGACCAGCCGGGGGGGAGGGGCGTGGGGCATGTCCGTGTGCACCACTACACACTTTTGGTGCATGGGGGGCCTTCACATGGTGGTGAATGGGTATGTGGTCGGTGTGCGCCCACACCCATGCTCCACCCATTCATGCCAGGAAAACCTGTTTTGCTCCATGTGGGGGCATGGGTGGGTCACGGGAGCGCACTTCCACTCGCGCTGCCTTCAGACAGGTGCCTGGGCCAGTGGGGAATGAGTGGACCCTCGTAGATGCGTCCTATCTAAAAATGGCCTAAGTTGCCTGTTGTCGACTGTCCATTTTCTAGCAGCCCACAGAAAATTGGGCTGCAGCAGTTCCACCTTGCAGTGGGGAAAAGGTTCTGCACACCTAGGATAGAATATTGAATTCCTCCCGGATTCTGTGTCCATTTCACGATTGTAGATGAGTCATGTTCCTTTTCCTGTGCCGTTTCCCCCTCTCCCCTAACTTATTTTATCTCTCTTTTGTTTCTTTAAATAGTTCCCTTTCTTCAAACTGAGTATTCTTTTTTGGAAAGAAAACTGCAAGTGGAATCTGAGTTTAATTTGACATGGGAAATGACTAGTGGTGTGCAGTCTTTAGTAGCCAGCCAGTCAAAGGCTCTTAAGGTCATTAGGTTGCTAAGAGACCAACGCAGGTCAATTTTGCTAGGTTTAAAAATGATTACTGCTCGCTTCTGCCCTGAGCAAAGAAGCCAAGGAAGGTAGTTAAGAATGGAACTTTTATGTCTCTTCCACCCTGGAGAGGTGGTCCCGGTGGCAGGAGAAGCCAAGGTAGACGATTCCAGACCTCTAACCCAGAAGATTGAGTTGGACTCTCTCTAGTCTCAGGCATCAGGCACTGTCAGAAAAGTTCTTATTGCAATGTTTTTCTTACAGGTGTGACACAGGAGCCTGCTTTATTGAGCTGTGCTGGAAGTTTAAGCAAACAAATCTTTGATTTCTAACTTAAAAGAAGGTTGTATTCACATTCTGAACATCAAAATGACCTGCCGCCACAAATCCCATTGAAGTATTAACTTTTTATAGAATTTCTTCAGGCTCTTGGTTGGACACGTTACATCCCCCCCACCCCCACCCCCAGTAGAAATGTGGCAAGACCTTAAATAAGAAGCTACTTTGAGTTTTGCACATTCATTTGATTGTGAGAGGATCTGCTGTGCCTTTCCTCACAACCAAGGGTGAACTCCCAATGTGCATTTTTCCTGAATGAAATATAGTGAAGGAACCCCCCCCCCCTTACTGGGACCCTTCCTTCCCACACTGTTACCATGTCTTTATGGTGGTTGTAGGTCCAAAAGGTGGGCACAGGCTTCTGGTTGCATTCACAAGTCACCTTGACTCCATGTTAGTAAATCGGGAACCTTTATAGATTTGATGTTAAACTGAAGTAGCTAAAAAGAGGTTCTGTCTACCTCGGTATTATTGATTTCACAGGAGGTAGGGATGTGCGAACAGAACCGAGTTCAGAAATTTGGTTTGGTTCAAAAATTGAGTTTGGTTCGAAAGTTCGGTTTGGTCTCCTGAACTATTCGAGTTTGGTCGAATTCCAAACTTCTGAACCAAGTTTGTACACTCAAAACTATTTTTTTGGCCTTCCGAACTGGTTCTGATTCGACCTAACAGTTCAGTTGAATTCAAGTTCAGTTCTAAAGTTCAGTTCGGTCGACCGAACTATTTGAGTTTGGTCTGAAGTTCCGAACCTGGTTTGCACATCCCTAACAGGAGGTTACGATGTGTAATGTTAAAGGCATAGAAGTCCATCATACATTGAAATTGCTGACATTGTCCTAGGGATGAAATTTTGTGGGGTAGTGGCCTTAGCTTTGTGCAAGTGGTGGCTACACGCACTACATGCTTTTTGGAGCCACATCCTATGCTAAATATGTGGCACAGGCATGTTTGCTCAAACATGCATAATAGGCAAATGTATGCTTAACACTGAAAACAAGTGAGTACAATTTAGTGCTGAAACTCGGTATTCGAAATTACTCTGTTTTTACCGAGTATCTCGATTTTACCAAGAAATCAGCCTGCTATTTGGTACTCATTCCAGTACTTGTTCAAACATACAGAGCTTTTTCTGCCCCTATATAAGATGATTCGGTACTTGATATTCGGAAAATACTCAGTTCTCGATTTTATTTTAATGAGTACCGAGTATTCATCCAAGTTTCTGAGGACCGTACGACCACTCAGAGCTAGTCCTCAGAAACTTAGAAATATTCAGTAATAATTTTTTTGCAATTCATTTCAGCCCTAGTACCATTATATCTGTAAATGTGCACCCCAACAGAGCATGAATTACGTTTGAGTTGATAGCTTCTTGAAAAAGTAACCTCTGGCAATGGCTTTCATTGGGATGTGTTTTAAAACTGGGCATGAATTGGTGGTGTGGGTGTCACGGGCGTGTGCACACCCGCACACCAACTTCAGAAGAGGACTAGGGATGTGCGAACGTGGTTTGGATGTTCGGAGGTCGGCCCGAACTTGGTCTGTTCAGATATCTGAACCGAACGTCCTAACCAAACTCAAAAATGGCCAAACAGTTCGGTCATGTTTGGGTGAGTTCAGATGAGTTCGGGGCTGGGAAAAACGTGACTTTGGGCAGAAAAAAGTGACTGGAAGGGGGAGGCAGTTGAGGAGCAGACTTCTTGGCACCAGGGGTGGAGACCAGGGGTAGTCC
Source organism: Sphenodon punctatus (assembly GCA_003113815.1). Classification (NCBI taxonomy): domain Eukaryota; kingdom Metazoa; phylum Chordata; class Lepidosauria; order Sphenodontia; family Sphenodontidae; genus Sphenodon; species Sphenodon punctatus. The sequence goes on along the minus strand of QEPC01008446.1, from coordinate 1,429,880 downwards.
CAGGGCCAAATGATACCGATACCAAAAAAATCTTTGAATTTGGTATCGATAGCACTATTTTCGGATGTTTGGCCAAGTTCGGCCGAACCGAACTCCGCCGAACTGAACAGCTGAACCCAAACTTGGGTTTCAAACCAAACAACCAAACGTCCGAACATCCAAACAGCGTTCTGTTTGCACATCCCTAAAGAGGACTCCCTCACGTGGACAGTGGATGTCCATGCGTGTGGGCATTTCATTTAAAGAATACCCTAGTCCCCTGTGAAATGGGAATGGGTCAATTTTGAATTATTTTCCCCCATGGTCACTTTCCCGGGTAATTTGATAATCTAAAAGTTGCATCGGTCACATCTGGGAATCCAGGAAGCCTCTTTTTGTGGCAAATGGTTCTATGGGAAGTATTATTGTTTGGGGTTTTTTCATGGGGGTGGGGGAGAGGTGAGGATGGCAGTTTGCCCTGGAAAAATAAATAAATGAAGAGGATGATAAAAGCTCTATATACACATTATCATAGAAATAGAATGGCCTGCAGCTGCACCACTCCATATATATTAGCCACTCTGGGATTACACGAAAACCATTGGATGAGAATAAGCTTATAGCTGGCAGGATGACCGCAATGGACTTTTTTCATTAACGACGGTATCACAGAAGCAGAGCCTGCTCAGGCGGAACAATTAAAAAGCACGGGGCCGCAATAAGCAAGGAGATTGAGTCTCCCATTCTCTCCCTTTTCTTTGCAAGGTTCTTTATCCCCCATCCGACTCTCTTTTCTCTCTCTCTTTTGTGGTGTTGTTATAATCCGAGGCTCCCAATGGGCCCGGCATTAAATCTTCCATTGAATTAACATTGCTGTTCCCTCGGGAGGGCGGCGGCGGTGATGACTAAGGGAAGGGGTGATAAATGTTAACAGAAACACTTTGCAGAGTGCTGATTTTGTGTTTGTAAAACGCGCACCTGCACAAAAGATGCAGAGTGAGGGGAAATAGCTCCGTCTTTATGGGAAGCAAACGAACACCCAGACATAATCTTGTTTAACATGCATTAAAATCAAGCTACACTGCCACTTTCTTAGTGTGTGTGTGAGAGGGAGAGAGAGAGTGGTGCACGTGAAAAGCAGCATTTGTGTTTTCACACGCATGTGTGTGTCGTGGCTGTCGGCTGTATGAAGATTTGGGGGTTGGGAACTCTTGGTGTTGGGAACTCTGGCCGCCACTGCCATAGGATCAGCACAGATTAAAGGAGGGGCCAGGAACCAAGCTGTCCCTCCCTCGGTCCTTGTATACAACCACTACCCCGCCGATCCATGGCATATTGAAGAATGTGTCCTATTGCGCTTGTAACAGAGTGACGGTGCCAATGGATGAGTCTTGTCAGGACTGGGGCCCAAGTCAGCAACTTGTGCAGGGAATTAGCGTAAAACGGTCTTTATTAAGTATTCACATGTTTCTCATGGCCAGGAAGTCAGCGATTGGCCCAGAACAGTCTCTGTTACAGTCTTCCTACTCATAGCATTAAGCCCCAATTGCTATTCTAATGCCAAGCCTGCAACCCCTCCGGCACCAAGGCTAAGCCGAACCAGACCACAAACTTCTGTCTCTGGTAGTGTCTCTATGCACTTCTATTAATAATAACAACTCCTAAAAGTCCCTTCAGGCAGGCAGACTCCAAATGGTCTTGGAACTCCTCTTCAGGACCTTGGCCAGTAGTCTCTTTAGGGATGCTTCCCTCAGCTTCTCCCAGCAGGACACCAGAACTAGGGATGGGCAAACGCGTTTTGGATGTTCGGACCAAACTCTGTCTATTCGGACATCCGAACCAAACGTCCGAACCGAACGACCGAACAGTTTGGTCGTGTTCGGATGAGTTCAGATGAATTTGGGGGCAGGAAAAGCGTCTTTCCAGGGTTAAAAATTAGGTTTCGATTTTGATTTCATTTTGGTTTCGGTATTTTTGAATGTTCGGCCAAGTTCGGCCAAACCGAACTCGGCTGAACCGAACCATCGAACCCGATCTCGGGTTTCGAACCGAACATCCGAACCACGTTCTGATTGCCCATCCCTAACCAGCACTGGTCAGCTCCCCTGCCGAAGATTCCTTGGAGATATTGCTTCCTCAGCTCCCAGGCAGAGACTAAACTGCTCTCTGTCTTGCAGCCTCTTATGTAGCAAGAGTGGACTTGGCTAGCTCTCCAGCCATTTGATGCCATGAACATTACCATGTTTCTCACGAGATAAGAACCTATGATAAGAACGTAAGAAGATAAGAACATTAGACTCCCCCTAAGGCTCTTTTCGCATGGTGCTGCTGGGCGGAGGGGATGGGTGTGTGCCGGCAGTGGGTGGAGGTGGGTGTGCTCCCTTTCCCACAGGCACATACCCATCTCCACCCGTGGAGCCTCCTCCATTATGTCGGATGGATCCGTGGGTGGGTGATGGGTGGAGGTTGGGTTGCACCGGGAGTGTTCACGCACCCCCACCCACCTCCCGTGGTGTTTCCACAAGTGCACACCCATCCCACCCACCCATCCACCACTGCAATGTGTGCACAGATGTCCCTCGCACCGCACACCCGCCCACACACGTGGGAGGGAAGGGAGGCGTCCATGTAAAAAAGGTCTAAAATAAGCACATTCGAGAGAGAAATATATAAAAGGGAGACACAAACAAGACTTGGGATGATACTCGGTACATGGCTCAGGTAAGCAAATTGAGGAGAGGGGGGTTAATTGAGAAAGTGTCAAGAACCAGGGATTTCCTCATTTCTCGAGTCTCACTAAAAATTAGCCGAAAACCGTGATTCTCAATGAGAATTGAGAGAAAATCAAGATTGAGTTTCAGCCCTAATGCTGATTGTGATGGAGTAGTCTGAATGATGGTCTGGCCCATTAAAATGGTATCTGCTGGGGAGCTGCAAGTACTCCTACTAAGCTTGAAGGGGTTTAGATGGCCCTGGCTGGGCCTGAGCCTGTAGGCTAAGACTGTATATAAGGTATCGGACTATTGGAACTGAAAATATGGTGGTGGAGAGCACCCGTAAATGCTGAGCTCCCATGTGGAATGGCTTACTGAGGGTTGATTCTGCACATGCTCACCCCACAGAAGGCAGCCTGGTTACGCTGACAGTGTTGACAAAAGTGCCGATAGCCACCGCAAAAGTGTCGTAGAAGTGCCCCAAAGTGTTGTGAATTTACTGGTGGAAATAATGAAAAGGTGAATGAGTGAAAAGAGTCCCCAATGCAAGAAACAGCATGAATGTTTAGCAAGCTTTGCAAAAAGACAAAAATGTATGTAGATTCAGGAATGACCATTTTCACACCTGCTGTGGTGCCATGGTGCAAAGATCTCTTGGATAAACCGTTCTTATCAGAGAGGTGGAACAAATATGCAGTGCATACTGTACTGAAGAAATACATCTACTTTGATTCAAATACGACAAAGTGGATATTCACTCCCACTTTGCCGGATATCGTCTCTGGATATTTCAGTTCTGTTATTTCAGTTTCATCGTTTTGGTATTTCAGCTGTTTCGTTTTGGCCATCTTGAACGTTCTGAAACATCGGGTGTTTTCAGACGTGACGGGGCCAATTGGCCCCGTCACGAAATCAATGAATTCATCCCCCGCCGGGATGACCCGTAACGCCCTAACAGACATGCCGGGGGATCCCAGCGGGGAATCAGGGAGGGGGCAGGGCCGCGCGGTGCAACGTGCGGCCGCACGGCCCCGCCCCGCCCTCTCCACGCTCCCCGCCACACGCCCTCTGGGGAGACGGGCAGCTGCCGCGGCCAATGCCACCACAGCGCTCGACCGCTATGGCCACGGGCCAGAATCCCTGCGGGGATTCCGGGCTGTGGCCGCCGTCCAGGTGTGACGGTGGGGGTCACCATGGCGGGGAATCGCCTTCACCACACGACGGCCTCCGGTCCCGCCGCTTCGGACGCTCGCATGGTGAATGTGATTCCCCACCGTGTTAATATCTGGGGGGGAACATCTGTTCCCCCCAACAGACGGTACGTGGTCCAAGCCACCACAGGGAATTGACTGTAGTTGGCATTGACCACGTAACGTCTGAAAATACCCTCAATCTTTAACCACAATCAAATGATCAGTTATAAATAGGAAGGAATTAGAACTGAAATGAATATTCATGGCATTAATTTTTGTGTGTGTATTTATTCATATTTAAATTCTGCCCTTACTGCAGAGATTCGGGGCGGCTTACAATAATAAAAACAGAACAAAAAATCCATTTAAAAAACCAAAAGAAAACCTGACATCCGCCCCACTCCTACACCTCCCATCCAATCCCATCCCACCCTATCCCTGCCTGCCAAATGCCTGAGCAAATATGGCATTTCCCATATCAGATGAATTTGCTCGTTTTAATTTCATTCGAATGGAGTGGATACAAACCATTTATTTCAGTATTTCGGCTAACTGAGTCAGTTAATTTGGTATTGTGGTGGTTGTTTTTTTGGAACAGTCGAAACCAAGTAACTGAAATGTCAAATGACCAACCCAAATAACACAAATATTCAAATGACTGTCCTATCTGAGTCCCCTTCTCCCCAGTAACTAAACTAAGAACATGCACCTGCAATTTCTCAACACTGTGAATCTCTCTCTCTCCCCTCTTTGTCTGTCCTAAATTGTAAGCCCCTTGGGGCAGAGGTCTGTTTCTAACTAATGCTTTTTCAGTGCTAGCCACATTGCTGGTGCTCTATAAATACCTAATAATATTTATACATGAAGTAACAAGGCTGTAATGCCCAAATAAGCAGATATGTGCACCTTTCTATTTGGATTGCCAACAGAGCTGAAATGGGTACCACAAAACGGGTAAGCCTGTCGAATTCATGGTACCCGATTCAACTCCAAAAAAGTCACTTTTTGTTACCTGAACAGTATCTGCTCGCATACCTGAAATACTGGATTACTGAAATACCAATAACAAAATACTGGTTTTGTCCCTATTTTTCAGGTTTTCGTGTAATTTTGGATACACAAAAAATGCTGGCCAACACTTTGGTTTTTCAGATAGTCGAATGTATCTAGATACCGATTCAGATGCCCAAAGCTGTACCCAAAAATACTTCTCTGATTACCAAATCAGGTACCCATTTCAGGTCTAGTTGCAAATATTGTTCACGTGTTCAGGCACCTGAAAATCTAATATTTATTAATATCGGATCCAGTATTGGTTTCAGCTTTCCAAGAAATTATGGTATATAGGAGGTCAGCGTTAGTAGAGCTCACTTCTGCCTTTAAAATATCCAAATTAATGTCTCCAGCCAGTAAGCCAGATGATCTACCATCCCGGCACAACACCCAACTCAAAAGAAGTGGGGTTCCTTTAAAAATAGCCGCGTTCTCAGACGGCAAAAACAACTGACTTCATCCAAAGAGGGGGGTGGGGGGGAGAGAGAGAGAGGCAATGTTTAATTAGGAAGCTAATTTCATGACATCATGCCTCTTGGCCTTTATTCCATTAATGAAGCTGAAAGTAGGCCACAAACTACAGGGATTTACTCTTCTCTGTGGGGACCATGTTATATTTGTCTGTCTGCTTGCATGGAAAATGCAGCATCATTCCCAGTTGTTCAGTTATTCCATAAACATTCACCATCCACTCTCCCCTTCCCGTAGCCTCATTTATACTGCATGCTTAATGCTGTGTATAATTTGACTCTCTGCATACTAATGCAGAAATATATATTTTTTTAAGGCAAGGCGGGCATAGCAAGTTCAGGTAGAGCTGGCCCAGAGTATTTCCCTCTGGACCAAACTCCGAATGTAAGGGCTAGGTCCCAAGCTACCAAAAGCTCCTTAAATAGAAGGACTGAGACGTGCTAGAGCGGTACTTAACTATGTGCTTCATGGGTTTATATCTCTGCTGTGGGATGAATGACGATGCCCTTTTAACTCTATCCTTTCCTAGACGAGACTCCCATAAAGATAAAGATGAATTTTACAGATGAACCACCGGTTCTTTTTAAGGAGGGCCGGGGGGAGAGGAGGAACGTCGTGAAAATATACTAAATGTTTTGTTTCTGCAAGTAAATATTCCCTTTACAATAAAGAGTTAGCTATTCAATTTTCTTTCTTTTTAAAGTTTGTACAAAGGGAAATCTTGCAAAGTTTTTGGTAAACTTCTCCCCCCTGCCACAATTGAAGATTTCTAGTTACACCACCCGATCCTAAGCCCTATGCAGTGTGCAAGTGCAACTTGCATGCAACCCCTTGTAGGGAATGCAGCACGAGTGCAGCCTACTACAACCTCTTATTTCTAGAGTGCTACTAGGCATACATGGCACTTTACAGTTACAGATTTTCAGAGACGGGTCCTTGCGAGTGGGCTTACAATCTACGATGGACCAAACTGACGGGAACACAGACACAATCTCATTTTTACCGATGGGGAACGGAGAGGTTGGAACTTGCCCAAGGCCACCCAGTAGGATGTGTGAACGCGGTTCAGAAGCCGGAGTTCGGACCGAACTCAACTAGTTCAGTTGACCGAACCGAGCTTCCGAACCGAACTCAAATTCGACCGAACTGTTCGGTCGAATCCAAACCAGTTCGGAAGTCCAAAAACAGCTTAACACACCAGTTTTGAATGTACAAACTCGGTTCGGAAGTTTGGAATTTGACCGAAGTCAACTAGGTCGGTCAACCGAACCGAACTCGATTTTTGAACCGAACTGAATTTCCAAACTCGGTTCTGTTCACACATCCCTACCACCCAGTGAGTTCATGGCGAGGGCAGGATTCAAAAGCTGGCTTCCCAGATACCAGTCCAACACCTTATCCACTACACCACACTGGCTCTTCCTCAAGCTGAATCCCATTTCTTGCCATTCTGTCCGTGGTGAACAATCAACCCCATCCTTTCTTTATAACAGCTCTATAAGTAGCTGAGTGGGGTGGTGTCAAATTCAGGCCCTTATTAACTCTCAAACTTGAACTGTCAATCCCACCTCAACCTAGACCAGAGGCAGGGGTGGGTGGGAATTTTTCCTCCTGGAGGCAACTTTGAAAATTAGTACAAGCTCTCTAGGGCCACATAGAAGATGAGGGTAGGGTTGTACTCAGGAAAAGTTGCTATGACACAATCTATTTTATTTCAGTGTGGAATGGGATAGCTCCTGCCTTCACATGAGATGCTAAGTTCCCCCAAATCCTTCCCTCTACTGTATCACCCCCTTCCACAATGTGTTGAAAGGTTACACTGCATGTTGAATTAGGTGTGATGTGCTTTTACGTTAAAAAAAAAATCGGAAACAAAGAGCAACCCTAACCCAGAAACTATTGTTTATCAATCATGCTAAATACCTCATGTACATTTTTCATATTGTGTGATGGGATCATCAAATCTGCTGTCAGTCTGTCTGCACCACCAGAGTCAGTGGAGAGCAGCACAGCATTATTGAATGCCTGGTGGTGGCCATGGCAATAGGGGGTAACTTCTAAAATGTGGGAGAGAATGTGGGAACATTTTAAAAACACGATCACAATCTCACAGTAGAAACTGAAATTTTGAAAAGAAATGCTCGTGAGATACGCACCATAACAAACAGCTAGAGGAAAGGGTTGAACGTAATTAAAGATGCCAGCCAGAACTAAAATGAGTACCCACAAAAACTGGTATTCTCGTCAAATTTCCAGTACCCGAATCGCCTTGAAAATTTCAGGCATGAACCATATTCAATTTTGACCCAGTTTGGATACTCAGGCTGCTTTTACACGAGCGACAGGATGCAGCGCGTTGAAGAACGTGCTTCCTGAAAAGCCCTTTCGGGTCTATTTAGACGCAACGGAAGTAGTCAGCTGCCATAGGAAACGCAGCTCGTGCGGTCTTTTTGGAGCTGCATTTGGGAAGCCTCCATATCGGGGTTTCCCAAACGTGGCATCAAAAAACTGCGAGAGTCGCAAATCCTATGGCGGGCGGCTACTTCTAGTGCATCTAAACACACCCCGCGGGAGGGTTTTCAGGAAGTGCATTCTTCAATGCGCTGTATTCCGCCGCTCAAGTAAAAGTGACCCAAGTGTTTCAAAATGTCACAGAACATCAACTCCTAGTCCTGAAATGTTGACTTCCATCCCAATTTCCATAACTGGAAAACTGAAACATCGGGGTTGGAAATTGCTGATTTTCCAGGTAGCCTTTCAAATAATCTAGAGTACTAAAAAATGGGGGTTTTACCTTCAGGTACCAAATTAGGTACCTGTTTCAACTCTAATGCCACAACTTCCTTGTCAATATGGCCAAAATTGGCATGAAATAGTACTGCATCCTATTTTGCTGGCAGAGAGATAAGAAAGAAGGGGAATGACTGTCCAGATCTAGCCAGACTTTTCCATTCTTAGGAGAGTTCACAGAATCTATGAATTGGAAGGGACCACAAGGATGATCAAGTCCAACCCCCTGTTTGGTGCAGGAGCTTTCAGATATTGATCACACCCAGACGTGCTCATTGTCAAGCATCTTCTTAAAAATGTCCAATCATGGAGTATCCAGAACATTACCAGGTAGCCCATTCTGGGTGTTAAGGTTCAATATAAATCTCCATTCCCTACAGCTTCTTCTTTACAACCCTTTCTATAGTTCTGTGTAGGGGTGGAAATATCGGTATCGGATTAATCCGATACACCCGATAATTGGGTATATTGGATTAATCCGATAATCACCGGTATCGGCATACCGGTTTTTTTTAACATTGGCCGCTTTACCATTTTTTTTACACTGCAGCCATTGAAATAAATGGCTGCAATGTAAAAAAAAAAACTGGTAAAGCGGCCAATGTTAAAAAACAGGTATGCCGATACTGGGGAGATCCAATACCGATAAATTTGATATCCGGTATTCTCCCCAGTGTCCCACCCTTAGTTCTGTGGTTAAAGGTGTCCATCCTGAATTCCCCAAATCCTTTGTTCAAGCCTTTGGGGACCTCATGGTAACCTTTGGGTCTGCCCTTTCATTCCTCAAACAGGTAATTCCGGCTGGCACCCACAGCCTCAATCCTGCCCACCGCTTTCCCTCACATCTGTCTTTGGAGCATCGACTCATGCTATGTGCAGGAACGAGATACCATGTTGCATCCAGAGGGGGAAAAAGAGACTAAATTTTTGGGGGGAGGGCAGCATGCAAGCAGTCTACAAATATCTTAAAGGGTGTCACAATAAAGTCGGCAAACATCTGTTCTCCATTGCATCGAAGATAGGATGAGAGGGTATGGCCTCAAATTGCAGCAAGGTGGTTAGATATTCCGAAGAATTTCCTAAGTGTTGGGGAAATGAAATACATTGCTGAAAGAGGTCAGGAACATACAAAATGTCATACTGGTTTAGACTAATGTTCTGCTAATGGTCTCCAACAGTGGCGATTCTTGGTCGCTTCGGACAAGGGCCCGGCAGGACATAATGGAGTGATCTGTCCTCAGTTGTTCACTCCCAGTTCCCGACAATCAGAGGTTGTGCCCCTCCCCACCCCCCCACTCCCCGCACACACAATCTACTTGGCTAATAGCCATTAATAAACCTATCCTCCAAGAACTTACCCAATCCTTTTTAAAATCCAGCTATTCTTCTGGCCTTGACCACCCCCTCTAACAAATTTCACAAGTTACTTATGAGTTGAGTGGGGTGGGGTATGCTTTCTTGTATTTGTTTCAAATCTGCTTCCAGTTAATTTAATGGAGTATCCCCTAGTTCTAGTACTATTTGAGGGGGTAAAATAACAACTCCCTGTTTACTTGTTCCACACCACTCATGGTTTCTTAAACATCTATCAGGTTATGGAATCCTCCCCCTTGGGTGTTTTCAAAACCCGGATATCTGTGATGCTGTGAGCTGAAGATGTCTTGCTTGGACTAGATGTCCCCTGAAGAGTCCTTCTAACCCTACAAAGCTATGACTTTATGACTGGGGAACTGACTATTGGGATCCTAAACTGGACAGGAGTCCTTTGGTGTATCAATGCAAAACATTGCTAGGAGGTCAACCAACTTCCCCTTGTGTGTTGTGTTTTATAAATGTCCCCTGCACAGTCACCCATCCAGCGGCATAAAGACTTTTCTCTGCTAGATACAGAAGGCTGTCAGATGCTTAGCCGACAGCACAGCATCCCGAAATCCAGCATCTGGGCAGCTCTTCTCTTGTTGGCAGCAGCACACGCTGCTCTAATGGTGCGATGCCAACTGACTTCTGGGTCAGTGCTGATCTTTGGGGGGAAATATTCTCAGTGGGAGATTGATGACAGAGCTCCCCTGACCTGAGGGAAGTCAGAAGGAAGAAGGCACCAGACACGGAGACTGTTGCAGAGGGGAAGAGGAGTGACGGGGAGAGCTGGAATATTGAGAACCATGAATATTAAATCCTCTTGAGTGCAGAGAGGCACAGCAGAGTCTTTTAAAACTCTCCTTGCAGGCTGTTTTCCAGGGAAGGAAAACAGCTTTAATCCGCTAGAAAGAATCCTAATTTGTGTTTTGAAAGCATATGTTTGCGCTGGGAATCAGGCAACGGGCTCGGCAGTGCTTAGCTAGTAGGTCAAGACCGTGGCCTGGGAATTCAGCTCTGTCTTCGGAGCGGAGAGTTTATCTACATGGACTTACGCTGTCATGGCAGTGAGTAGGAGTGGCATTTGCATTTGAGGATTCCGTGGCTCTTAAAAGCTTAGCGAGTCCTGGCCCTCTTCCGACTGCTTCATCAGCTTCTGGGAAGCACTCGTTGGAAGAGTTGCTTCCAAATTGGTTGGGGACAGAACTTGTGGTTGGCAGTCATCCACTCAGCCCGTCGCTTCGACCACATGCAGCCTCTCCTCTCCTCACTTCACTGGCTCCCCCTTCCCGAACGCATCCTTCACAAACTCCTTGTATTCACTTACAAAACCCTTCACAACCTGGCTCCCCCTTACCTCTCAGACCTTACACACTCCTGCACGCACTCTCCACTCCTCCTCTGTCCCCTCCCTTGCTCTCCCTCGCCTCCCCTGCTCCCCTAACCGCCTTCATCCCTTCTCCCTTGCTGGCCCCCATGCCTGGAACTCTCTCCCTGCCCACATCCACCTTGCCCCCTCCCTCCGCTCCTTTAAATCCCTCCTCAAAACCCACCTCTTCCTCGCCGCCTTTCCCGACGCCTGTTAGAACTTTCCTCTCAAT
>QEPC01008446.1:1397762-1418496 GCA_003113815.1 Sphenodon punctatus | reverse complement strand
AATAAAAGATCTGGGTCTGTTAGCTCTGAGAGTTGCAGGATCTTGAATCTCTGGGTGGTTAGTCACCACCACACCACTAGAGAGGGCTTCGATGCCAAACCTCTGGGGCTACATAGTCATTTAACACAGTGCTTCTTCTAGCATGTTACATCAGATTTACCTGATGAGTAAGTAGGGTTGCCCCTGCACTTCCTGAATATGATCTGGAGAATTTGTATTTTGGCTAGAGTTGAAACAAGAACCCACAAAAACTGGTAGACCCATCAAAATTGCACTAGACGACCCAACCCGATAATTACTAGGAATGAAACAAGAATCAGTAAATCATCTTGTGAAAATCTCATAAGAATTGAGAATCAGGGCTGAGATCTCACAGAATCTTGACTATCATGCAGATCTCGCAAAATTTCTCGCCACCCACCTCCTGACAGCATGCCCAGGCCGGAGAAAGTAAAGTGGGCGGGGGTGGAGGGAGGAGGAAGCCACACAGTTCCCTCCCCAGCTCTCTTACCTTGTCTGGGTCTGGCAGCAGAGTCCAGGGACATGAGGAGTGTCTGTGGGGAGCTCCTGATAGAGTTATCAGGAATGAGAGCAGGAGAGAGGGGGGAGATGCATCAGACATCTTCAGCATTCTATTGGCTAGCAGGAGTCAGCAGTCATGTTGCGCATGCACAGTGATAGATAGATAGACAGATAGATAGACAGATAGATAGATAGATAGATAGATAGATAGATAGATAAAAACCTGGCAATGAATGGATTTTTTAAACAGACTAAAACTAAAATGAAAACGAATGACATTCTGCACACCCTGAGTTCTCTGGAAGCTTGGTTGAACCCTGGTGGGGTGTTATGCCTCCATAAAGAGGTGATTGGGTCAGCTGGACATGTTCACCTTGGTATCAGTGGAGTATTAATTGGGTCAGCTGGACATGCTCACCTTGGTATCAATGGGGTATATTGGTTGGATCAGCTGGACATGTTCACCTTGGTATCAATGGGGTATTAATTGGGTCAGCTGGACATGTTCACCTTGGTATCAGTGGGGTATTAATTGGGTCAGCTGGACATGCTCACCTTGCTGTCAATGGGGTATATTGAATGGGTCACCTGGACATGTTCACCTTGGTATCAATGGGGTATTAATTGGGTCAACTGGACATGCTTGACTTGGTATCAACGGGATATCTTGATTGGGTCAGCTGGACATGTTCACCTTGGTATCAATAGGGTATTAATTGGGTCAGCTGGACATGCTCATCTTGCTATCAATGGGGTATATTGGTTGGATCAGCTGCACATGTTCACCTTGTTATCAATGGGGTATTAATTGGGTCAGCTGGACATGCTCACCTTGGTATCAACGGAGTATATTGGTTGGATCAGCTGGACATGTTCGCCTTGGTATCAATGTGGTATATTCATTGCGTCTGCTGGACATGTTCACTGTGGTATCAATGGGGTATATTGATTGGATCAGCTGGACATTGTCACCTTGGTATCAATGGGGTGCTGGTTGGGTGAGCTGGACATGTTCACCTTGGTATCAATAGAATTCCAGAGACTAAGACTCCTGCCATAGTTTGTAAACAGCCCAGCTAATGTCCCGTGGATTTATTTGAGATAGGAGACTTATTTCCATTTGCTGTCTCTTACCGAGGGTACTAAACAGCCCGGGTAGTTAAGTTATCTTTGTTCAGCATTCTGAAGGGTGCCATGGGACCGCAACAGTCCCTTACGTTTGCTCCATTCCGTAACAGGGAGGTTGACTCCATGAAATTAATGGCCGGTAAATTCAGAATAAATAAATAATAATAATAAAAAGGAAACACTATGCACCGTTCAGGTTTCTCCCTCTGTGGGGATTCGCAGCCGAAGGAGGTCACTGAGACAAATACTGTGGCTGGATTATTAAAAGCAGGCTAGATAATTTTATTACCATTAATAACATTTACAGTTATGTAAGCTAAGATAATGAGGCTAATCAAATCTCATGCTTCAGGGCGTTAACTGATTGCCTGCAGGGGTCAGGAAGAAGTTTCTTCCCTCCCTTCCCCCCCCTTCATTCCCCCCACCACATGCATCACTATGCAGTTGGGGAAACGTTTTGTATAGTGGATTTCTGGTACTCCTTCCTATGCAGGGCCAGATTATCGGCGATTATTGGAGGCAAGTTGTTGTACCTGATAAACGACTGGCCTAATGTCTCTCCGCCTCGTCTTACCAATTAATCATGTTCCTCTGAGAAAGCTGGGCACCCGTTTTTTGAATGATGTTTCCATGACTTGTATGAGCAGAAGCATGGCAATAAAGATTTCTGGCCCTGCACCTGCCCACTCTTAAACCTTCTGCCCTAGTTGGGTTAGCGTCATTCTGGGGGTGGCGGGAGGATGGTGCCACCAATGTATGAGCACCACTGCTACGTCCATCACTTAGTGTGGGGATACGAAAGCTCCACTCTAGGCTACCTACATGCTCCCAACAGCAGCTTGCAGCTGACTTCTGGCTGCTTCTTCATGAAACTAGTATAATTATCATCAGTGCCTGAGATTCAACAAATTTGCCCATTTCAAATCAGGTCCAGTGAAACATATATGAATTGTTACTAGTTTCCTGCTTCATTTGTGGAAATGAATATCATGCGCAGGTCTAATGACTTAGACCACATTCACACCTTTTGCTCCTGGCCGGTCCATGCAGGTTTTGGCTCTGGGAGAGAACCCGGAAGCCAAAATATGCGTAGGGTTTGGCTGATGCGAAAGGACACCGCCCTCCCCCGCACACGCAGCTTTGCTGGCAATTCCCCAGGAAAGTACAGAGCTAGATTTCCCTGCTCTGCACCCTTCCAGGTGATCACCGACAAAGCCACGTGGGGGGGGGGAGCTTTCATACTGGCCAAACCCCACGCATCTTTTAGCTTATGGATTCTCTCCCGGAGCCAAAATCTGTGCTGACCGGCCCAGAGGAGAAGATGTGAATGCAGTCTTAGCTGTTTTGGTCAGTTCCATATTTCTGTCACTTTAGTATGGTTGCTATGATGTTTCGGTTACCCACTTAATGACTTATAGTGCTAGTGTACACTGGTTTAGCTAGATCAAGGCTTAGTGCAAGGTTTGGTGTCCAGTAGTGCTAATAGTGCCCCCTCACCCAGGGCCAGCCTTAGAATTTGTTGGACTCTGGGGAAAAATAAAATGTAGTTCCGCTGGAGTGTCCTCCCACTTGGGGGCTCTGTCCGTAGGACCCTAGATATGGTTGTCTTTGGAGTTCCTCTTGGAGTGACTGGGGCACCAATTTTTTGGGGGCGGGTATATTGTCCACTTTGTTGAGTGGTGAGTCCTGTCCCTTCCTCCGAAAGGCTGGATACTTCTGTTAGAAACAAGATATTTTCTAGAGCCGTGCAATTCATGATGTTTTTTTCCTGTTACTAAAACAAATGGTTCCCAATTCTTTTTAATAACTAAAGCCCCCCAAATTAACGAATAATAGGTGATGTTCTGTGAATATGTGGCCGTTTTCCAAAATGGCACCTGCAGTGTCCACACCATTTTGGAAAAGGGCAGCTGGTCGGTGTATGCGCAAAATGGTCAGTGCACATGTGCCGACTGACTTCCCTTTGCCAAAATGCAGCTGGCGCCATTTTGTGAAAGGGCTGCAGAGCAGTCCAGCAGCCATTTTGCCCATCGGCCATAATTTATTTATTTATTTAATTCGTTTCCAAATGAAAACAATGAATGGGTTTTCAACGAAAACCCCACAATGAACAGTTTTGTTAAACAGAAAACAAAAACGAAGGCAACGTGCCCAGGGCCAGACTTATAATTTGTGGGGCCAAGGGTGAAGGTAAAATATGGACCACTGATGGCCCTGCCCCTTCCTGTATGTCCTCACCCTCTCGGGGGCACTGCCCATGCAGGTGCCCTAGAGGTGGTTGTGTTTGGGGCAGTGGTGTAATCAAAGTCCCCTGGGGAATTGGGTCTTTATTGGGGGGCACAACTAGGAGGAGAGTGATAGCAGACCCAGAGGGCAGAGAAAGGGTACAGTGGCCTTGAATGGGGGGCACAGCCCCCTTGAGGCCTCTCCTTGTTTAAATCCCCGGTTTTGGGCCCTTCTGGCAGGGAGAAAAAGAAGGGAGGCTCTTTCACTCTATCCTGGTGAAAACGGGGTTCTGTGGGGTCCCAGGCACGGTGTTCATTTTCATTACCTTTGTTATTTTCATGTCCAAAATGTTATTTTTGGGGAAGGGGGTTAATAAAAATAAAAAGTTAGTGTGCGTGTGCAAAGTTGTGTATGCCCAGATGGACTGACCTTTTCCAAAATGACATTGACATTGATGGCACCATTTTGGGAAAGGGTTCACAGGTGCAGAATGGCGCTGCCAGATATTTTGTGCCTGCGTCTGATTTTTTAAAAATGTTTTTATTTTATTTATTTTTTAAAAAAAATTAAAATGTTTTTATATTCTTATTTGTTCTAACAACAACTGTCACTTCCCCCCCCCCTTTTCTTTAATTCAATGTTGTTACCCCGTCTGTCATTTTTGTGTTCTGATTACTAAAACAAACGGGGCCTCATTCATTTTAGTAATTAAATCAAGTGAAACTGAATGCACACCTGTACTCAGTAGTAGAGAAAATAGTTGGGCCTGAGGTAGGGCTGTACCGAATAGTACTTCCGAGTACTCCGGCCAAATACAGAAGTTCTGAATAATCGACCCAAGTACTCGGCGACCCTTCAGGAGTGTTTCCGAAGTTTGTGAAATCGGACTTGGAATTCCAGACCTTAGAAAACTTCTAAAACTAAGTTGTTGCAAAGTTCTTGAACCCACAGCCATAGCACTACCCAGAAAAGCAGGCTAGCAATAGGGATGTGCAAACAGAACCGAGTTTGGAAATTCGGTTCGGTTCAAAAATCGAGTTCGGTTTGAAAGTTTGGTTCGGTCGACTGAACTATTCAAGTTCAGTTGAATTCCGAACTTCTGAACCAAGTTCATACATTCAAACGGGGTTTTTGACCTTCCGAACGGGTTCGGATTCAACCGAACAGTTCGGTCGAATTCGAGTTCGGTTCGATCAAGCAAACTATTCAAGTTCGATCCGAACTCCAAACTTCCGAACCGCGTTCGCACATCCCTAGCTAGCAAGAGTGGGCCAATTGCTCCAGAAGACAACTCCACCAAACTGCAACTGACTGCAGAAATCTAAAAACAACAACAACAGTAGTGTCCCCACAGCATGGCCCACCATCAGCAGTGAGTGCACCCCTTTATCATTATGCCAACCAAGCAGTGCACAAAAATGCAGGCTAGCAAGGGACATTCACTCAAGAAGAATATAACAACTCTGCAAAACAGTCTGCAACTTCATGGAGAAATAAATCCAACCAAAATCCAGCAAACCCAGACCCCAGCAGTCACAAAATTAAGAAACCAGAAACTTACCCCTGCCCAGAGCTTGGCATGGCATTGGTATTGTGGCACTGGTAAGTTGACCAGGCAAGGGGAAATGGAGCCAGACAGAGAGATCCTTCCCTCCTCATGTTGCCAAGTGCCAAACAAGCAGCAGGCACAACTAGAAGCAATCTGGCACCCAATTATTATTATTAAGAACCCTGCATGTCATGGTGAAAGTAAACATAACCCCATCCCCCAGCACTGGCCCTAAGGACAGGACAGGCACCCCTCAGGCTGATTACTTACAGATCCAGCAGCACTGTAGCATACAGTCAAATTCACCAAAGAGGATGAACAAAATTGCTTATCCACTTTTATTTCGCCCTGCCAGTCAATCAAAACCTGCCATCTGGCTTGCCATCACTCAGCTGTCCCCTCCCATACTACCTCCTACCAAATATGGCACTAAGTTTCATTTCCAGAACAAGAGAAGCTCAGCCAGCCTCCCACACATGCAGCGGTTTCCGAAGTTTTCTGAAATTTTCCAAATAATGGCTTTAGTCCTTGGAACTTTGGAATTTGGACTTTCCGAACTGAATACTGTAATATTTGCTGAATTCTGAAGTTTTCCAAAGACTTGGTTTCAGCCCAGACTTCCCTGTGGTAAAGCTGTCACTGAATATGCCTGTTATAGAACAATCATGAATAGGTCCCTGCCCCAGAGAGCTTACATTCTTTGATGTACAAAGGGTGGGAGAAAAGAGGGAGGGGAACATAAGGAGAGACAGGGAGACATTCATGAAGTTGAGAAATTGCACATGCACATGTTTAGCTACCGAAGTAGGTGGACCTAGTAGGAAGCTGAACCACATGAACCCAGGGTTTGGGGGGGCATAGTGCTTTGCAATGTATAAGGTCCCAGGTTCAATCCCCAGCATTTCCACTTCAGGATCCCTGGTAGCACACCCGGGGGAGGCCTCTGCTGGGGGTTTGGAGGAGTCTCAGGTAGCACGCCGGGATGGCCTCTGCCGGAGATCCTGGAAGAACCGGATTTGGACCCGAATTTGAAACCCCTGCTGCCGTGTCAGGTTGTGACAATATTGGGCTAAGATGGACCACTGGCCTGACCCAGTTAGGCAGTTTAGTTTAGGGTCTGAGTAGGCCTGAAACGAGAACTCTCATTGAGTGCTGCTTCCATTGGAAGCACAGCATTCACCAGGATTCACGCAACATGGAAATATATTGGCTTTCCCGCTGTTTTTGCCTTTTTCCGGTTTTTTTTGCATGCTTGAACAGGAATACTACAGGCCAGTCCCGAGCCCTGCTCGTGCCCCACGTGTATCCCCGTGGGCTGTGGAGACAAAAATGCGCTGACTCGGCATCGGAGAAGTGCTAGACATCGCCATAATAGGCTGTAAAACTGCTGTTAAAACTATTTTAAAATTCCCGGAAATTGACTAAATAGTCCTGAAAAGGGACCAGAAATGATGAAAAGTCCTGCAAAGTGATAAAAATGATGATTTTTTTTTTGGTAAAGTACAGAATCACCGGAAACTGACAAAGTACACTCGCAAGCACTCCTGAAAGATTGGTATTCTCCTTTCAAAACACTTGCTCTCATTTTAGCCCTAGGCCTGAGTTGTCATCACAATTCAGATGTTCCTCTGTGCTGCAGTTGCATCTGCAATTGAAGGCATATCCACTGTTTATATAGACCCCATTTACCCCAGTTAAAAATACCCCCCAACCGGTCTCCTTTTTCCTCTTGCAAACTCTTTTTCCAAAAGTTTGCCACAAGAAGATTAAGTACCTTCCTCCTCCCTTCCCCCTCTTGTTTCATTTTTATTGCTCTGACTTGGACCAGCCTTTCCCTCTTAAAACCATGCTCGGAGTTGATATAAAACCTAGAAAAAAGCACGGGAGAAGCCAAGTTAAAATTTAGGTTGTGTCCTTTGAGTTCTCTTTTGGAATACTACAGGCTTAATCTATTGTCATAGCCTCTCCCATATTTATAACCATCTCCTTTTAATTTTTATATATATTTGTATTTCTTCTCCCCTTTAGCGTGCAATGAAAGGTAGACTGGAATCTTTCACCTTTTTTTTTTTATGGGCTGGATGAGCAAAAGACAGGCAGGAAGGAAATGGGCGCAATGCAGTAAAACCTGGAATAGACGCGAGGAACCCAGAAGGTCTGCCGTACTGTTGCCTCATTAAGAACTCCATATCTGCTCACTGACTAACCTTGCAAATGAGTTCATGCTCAGTAAAGGAAATTGATTACTTTCCATTGCAATTAACATCTGGTCCTGGGTCAGATCATTAGGATAATTTGTTATAGAAAAAAAAAAGGGGAAGAAAGCATCCAAAGGAGTTAGCTACAGGGTAATAAAGTTTCTTCCGGACCCAATTAAAGATGCATTTACTAGCAAATTCTGCAGAACATCAACCATCTCTTGAGGGGATTTTCAGGTTAGAGAGGACGTATGAAGAGTGGACTTTGGGCTATAGAAATGCTACTTGGGAGGTGTTGGAATTGATGCCTGACTGCAAAAAGCGCGGATCCTCAGCTGATTTTTTTTTTCTTTTCCTGGTTGCATTCATGACTTTTAGGAGTAATTTAGTGAATTGCTTTGTTTCTGCTTCATAAGGAATACACAAATGGGGGGGGGGGCAGGGTGAACTGAGGAGACAGAGCTTCTAAAGGGTGAGTTTGGGGTTCGAATTAGCTCAGAAACTGCCAAGGCTGCAACATTTTTGGGCTGGTGGGAACAGAACTGTAAGTCATCTCTCCATGCAACCAATGGCGGATGGAAACCGGGCTTAACTTTCTGAACCTCGGCAGGCATTAAATAAAGCTTGTCCGAGCAAGATAGCTAAGTAAAGCCAAATTGTCTTAATTTTCCTTGAGACTAAAGGGTTTGGGCGGCTCTAGGGAAAAGTGTCTTTAAGAAACCATTCTGTAGCTGAAAACAGGAACAATATTGTACATGCAACTAACAACAAATAGTATGGTATCAAATCCGGGACTGCCAAGAACGCCATGGTGGTAATTTATGCCACGCAATATGGCTGCTTAGAATTTCATGGTGAAGGAGAGAATTGAAAAAGCTGGTCTTCTCATTCCACAAATATAGGATTCTATCTCTCCCATGGCTTAACTTATTCCCCCTCCCAATCTCTCCTGAACCTAGTCCCATTCCACTTTGCCCAAACCAGTGGCCATGTCAGTTTTTCAGTTCTGTTATTTCCATTGTTCCGTCATTTCAGCAATATTTACACTATTGCATGTGCAGAATTGTCAAAAATCATGTAGCCAAGTACCAAAACGAGCAAACAATGAAAAATCCCTAGGGATGTGTGAATGCGGTTCGGAAGTTTGGAGTTCGGACCGAACTCAACTAGTTCGGTCGACAGAACCTAACTTCCGAACCAAACTTGAATTCAACCAAACTGTTCAGTCGAATCTGAACCAGTTCGGAAGTTCAAAAAAAAGCTTAAAACACCAGTTTTGAATGTACGAACTCGGTTCTGAATTTGACCGAACTCGACTAGTTCGATCGACTGAACCGAACTTCTTAACCAAACTCGATTTTTGAACCGAAACGAATTCTGTTCGCACATCCCTAAAAATCCCCAAACAGAATACACATCAAAACAGATATGTGTGGACCTGTTTCAGTCACATATATTATTCAGGTCCTGGAATGGTTACCTGGATATGCAAATAAAACCTTCAAATTAATAACTCAGTGAAGTGCTAAATTATTACTACCTGTATTAATTTTGGTAGTATTAATTTTGGTAGTATTAATGTTACAATGATGCTTTCAGTAATTAACACCATAGAAGTACCTTTGTTTGGGACGTTCTTATGGAAGCATGGAAAGAGTCCTTATAGCTGCTAGACTAAATAAAGCTTGCCTCCTAGTGGAGGCCATGATTGTCCTTGAACCGTAATCTGTGAGAGACCCAATCTTCTGTGCCGTCTTCTGATGATTATTCCTTCTTCAATAAAGGCCCATTTAATATACAAAGAGTATTTGCAGTTAATTATTGTCATGGCCAACAGCTGATTTGTAAGATTGCCTCCAAATTTGTAATTAATTAACCTATTATCAGAAAGGGGGGTGCATTTTTTGTCAAGAGGGTTAGTCTTGATAAGGCATATCTGGTTGGGTCACATCAAGACCTTGGTTTTGACGTTACCTAACCATGCATTCTATTTGAACACGGAATTGCGAGCTCCTCCGTCTTTATATTTCTGAAGCCAAAAAGCTTGACGCATGCAGAAGTATGGGGAACTCTCATTTATTATTGCCTAATTAAAGGCTCAGTGCACAAAGAGACGCCTCTTGCATCCCTTTTAGCTGGCCGGCGAGATGGTAATTGTACTAATGTCAGGGACAGCTTTCTAACTAGCGACTGGAAGTCACAGCAAGGAGGAATGTGAGCTTTTCTTCTGGGAATACCACACAACAAAAGTTACATTCTTAATCTTTAATTAAGAAATGGGTTTTGTTTGTTTTTTTTCATTTAGGCTGCAGTGGAAGGATTGGCTTATCAAGTAAGAGTCCAGTCCTAAGCATTGCAATGTGGGGAATGCAAACCAGAATTGAGCAATCCACCGTGCAGTCCATGGGCCTGACAACTGCGTGGTATTCTAATAGAAATGGACTGATATTTTCCAAGTCCTTACCAGGGATAGTTATTTAGTTCAAACTTAATAGATGGCATGGCTCCAACCCCAGTCTTCCAAAGATCCTCCGACTGCCCACAAAACGACACCTGCCAAACTCTCAATTTCATTTACAGATACAACAAATATTCTTCTTCTTTGTAATAGAGCAGTCTTTACATGGATGCTGGGAGAAAGGGGACGAGAAGACCTTTGACCCCTTCCTGCCTTTAGCATGCCCCACCCCTTGTGAGTGCCGGGATGTCACCATGGTCTGCAACGGGAGTCACCATGTTGCGAGGAGGTGTGGCCATGTCAGAAATTGGTGGAGCAAAGAGGTTCTCCTCACACTTCCAGGAATGGCTCCCATGCCCTGCAGAACATTGTGATACCATAATGGCCTACTAAGTGTTGCACCATGCTGAAAAGTGGGTGAAAGAAACTCTTTGGTTGGCCCCTTCCCAATGTAGCCCCACTTCCCTGACAAACATTCTGTTGGTGCTGTTTGATGTTTGGTTCTAAGTATTTGCAGGTGTAAGCCCATTGCAGGTCTTCTGTCACCCGATTCAATCAGCAAAGACCTCCAAGTTCTTTTTCCATGTTTCAGTTTCTTTAGATAGCTCCCACCTTACTGATTTTGAACTAGGGGAGGTCCTGGAAATCAGGTGCCCACAGGCCCTTCCTGGGTTGCAGGTGTATGGTCAGGGTAATTAGGGCTTCATCCTGCATGCACTTACACACATCACCCTGACACATGCTGCCAGCAATTGAATTTGCCCAGAAGTTGCAGGGGTGTGTGTGTGTGTGTGTGGCTGTGGCTCCACTTCCTGAAAATGCCAGTGGGTAGGACAGTGGGGCAGGGGGCAATATCCTTCATTTCAACTCCTGCGGTGGCAGGCCAGGAGGAAAAGAAATTAAAGGGGGAAAGGTTCCTGCCCACAAGACTGAGATTATGTGAATCCCTCCATGGGTAATAAACACCTGCCCCCCCACCCCCAATTCCTTTTCAGCAGTGTGATGTCATGACCATATGAAGAGATGGAAAAAGTGACCCAAAACCAGGTATACCTGTCGAATTTATGGTAGCACCTGCCATCGTCGGGTACTAATAAGTACCCAGATAGCGGTTGACCGGTTACTTGATTTTCTGACCCTCGGTCCTGGAATAACGACTTCTGATATTGATTTGTCGAGTTACCACCCCGATTTTCGGTGTTCTCCCATGTTGATTTGCCGATTACTTTGGTACCCCAGTACCAGTAAAAATTGAGTTTTTTCCCCAAGTAACTGGATACCTGGATGTTACTCAGGTCTGTCAGGTACCCAACATGGTAGCTGAAATTGTATTACCTGCAGGCAATATAGCACTTACCCATTTCATCTCTCATCAAGATGGAGTATGGATGTGCTGGTGGGGTGGGACCAAGGGACACTTCTCTTTCCTATGTGGTCCCATATCGTGTAAAGAATCTGGGGGTCCCCTCCGTCCTTCCACCCCCTACATTGTGATATTATATGGCTTGTAGCAGACGGTGAAGCTGTGTTGCTTTGGGGGCTTGTCAGTTATTGTGTTTTTTTGTGTGGTTTTTTTGACATGAACAAATGTGAGCTGGAATTGTTAAAGAAAAGAATAAAATATGGAAACCCCCAGGATGGCATTTTAGACCGAGCCACTTCTCTGACAGTGAGCACATTTGCAGGAAGAGTGATTCTCTGGGACGTCGTAAATTTTACCCAAAGCAGAGACCCACAGCTTGAGAGCCATCACAAAGCTGCCGCCTCGGCCTTTGTCTCCTCCTGTAAATAAACTGGAGCATTTTGTACATGTGTGTGAAACCGAGAGACAGACACAGAGGGAATGCAAGAGCAATGGCTGTGAATCTGCAACTTCATTGGATCGTACCATCCTTTCAGATATCCCGTCCAGAATGTGCAGCTAATGAGTGGCAAGTTAGACTCAGAGGAAGGTGGGGCAGAGGCAGGGAAGCTGCACTTAGATCAGGGGAGAGGTGCCTTTTCCTTCTCAAAGACCACATTGGAAATGACTATAAGCCCCCAAGACTGCATAGAGGTTGGGGGTGGCGGTGCTTAAGGGATGAGCTCTGGGAGAGGAGGGTCCAAATCATGGATCTGTGCCATGGATCTCTTCCCTAATCTTGTCTGCATGTCCTCATCTCTGTCTGCTCCTTTCCCCCGAGCTCAGCCTTTCAATGCTTGGGAGGAGGAACTGAATCCATGGGGCAGAGCTAGGAACTGAAAAGGGGCCAAATAAAAATTAGCCACAGGCCACAATTGGCTACCAGGACTGGTTTAAAGGTTCCTTCCCCACCTCCCTTCCTCAGTTGGACACATGCACTGGGCAGGATCCAGGAGTTCTGTGAAGTTCAAGTGTTGGGTCCTACATGCCGACATGGCACCTCAAGGGGGAGATGCCTTTGGGTCCTCAGACTTCGGGTAATTTTAGACGTGATGGGCCTGGAGGCCCACCACGCTCAATCACGGGCCAGGATCCATTTCGGATCCCGGTCAGGAATCAGGCCGGCCGTCCTTTAGATGTGCCCGCCTGTTTCCAGAGGGGGATCGGGGCGGGGGGTGGGACTGTGCAGCGTGACGTGCGGCTGCACATACCCGGCCCCCTGCACTCCCCCGGCCAGCTGACCTCTGGGAGACAGGCAGGTGCAGCGACCAATCTGGCCACTGCGCCCGATCCTGCATCGCGGTCCAGGCCACAATCCGGAATGGACCAAAGTAACAGATATTACTTTTCGCCCATCCCGGATTGTGGCCAACCTAACCATGATTCCAGGGGTGAGGCCAGCCTCATCTCCGGAATCGTGGTTATTTTGATTCCCACCAGATATTCACCAGGGGTGGCTGGTGAGTTTTGATGTTGGAGGGGCANGGCGGGCCTAGGGGCAGAGCCAGGGGGATGGTAGGTGGAGCCAAGTGGACGGTGGGCGGAGCCAGGGGGACGGTAGGCCAGTGGCATGGCATAACCCAGCAGCAAGGAGTTCCCAGGGTTAACATCGGATGGAAGAAAACACAGTCCACATACACATCAAACTTAAAATAATTTATAAACCCAAAACACAGGGAAACACCCGAAACACTGGCAAAACACTGGCATAACCCAGCAGCAAGGAGTTCCCAGGGTTAACATTGGATGGAAGAAAACACAGTCTACATGCACATCAAGCTTAAAATAAATAATGTATAAACCCAAAACACAGGGACCCATCCTTGTAAAGCACCCCAGGCCCCCAGCCTCTACTCCCCGAGTTCCTCCCCCCCATGTTTACTCCGCCCCCCCTTCCCCAGTGTCTCCCCAGGCTGGGGGCCTGGGATGGAAGGGGGGAGGGTGGGTGCACACACCCCCTTCCACCCCATTCCCCAATCTCGCACACCCTCCCCACCTTCCATTCCAGGCCCCCAGGCCCTGCTCTCTGAGTCCCCCCGCTGCTCACTCCCCCCTTCCCCAGTGTCTCCCCAGGCTGGGGGCCTGGGATGGAAGGGGGGAGGGTGTAAGAGACTGTGGAATGGGGGGAGGGTGAGTGCACATTCCTTCACCTTTCTGCTCAGGGAAGCTGATATCGCAAGGCAGAAAGACAGACAGTTCTTTTCTCATTCTGATGGGCTGCTCCAAGAGTGAGTCACAGCTGAGTATAGGACGAGACTCTGTCTGATTTCTGAAGCAAAACGATCTTCTGCTACTGGGGAATTGGCAAAGCTGCTTTCCAGCTTCCCTGCCAGCCAAGTCTGTAGACCGTATTAATTTAACTCCTTCCTCATGCTAGGTAACGGTTCCACCATCTGCCGAAAATCTTTCTGTGTCTATTTTAAAGCCGTACCACAGAAGACAAAGGACTAAAAAAATTTAAGTTAATGATATTTATAGTTGAGCGGCCTAGATAGTTTACCTGAATCGTAGGGAAGCTGAGATTTACTTATTCAGTGATTGGTAGGGAAAAGAGATAATATGAATTTGCACTTCTCTCCTGCTATTCTTAAAGACTCAGGGAAAGAACTGAAACAAGTACTTACGAAAATGGGTTATAATGGCAAAATTATGCTACTCAACTCAAAAACTTTAGGTACTAATCAATATGTGAATAGTGCCCAATAGGCTGCCTGGCTTACTGGAAAACCTTTTCTGTTACCGATTTTCCGGTTTTCCATTACTGATTTTCCTTTTCTGCCGTGTACCAAGATAGGAAAACAGGAACATTCCCAAGAAAAATTGTGAAACAGTAAGTCAAATTGGGTTGGTAAAACAGAAAGTTGGCAACTTAGATAATGTTAATACCCAGTATTTTGGGTAACTGAGTGCCTGCTTTGGTAATTGGGTATCAACTGAGCCCCAACAGACTACCTGGATTTTGGGGTATTACTTGCGGATAAATTAGCTACCTGTTTCAGCTCTACTCAGGGTGGGCAACAACATATCAAAAACATATCAGAAACAAATATATAGTTCAAAACATATTTTTTTTAAAAACTGTTCCCAGCCCCTATCCCGTCATGCTGCCTACTTGGTCAAACAGAAAAGGCTTACATTGCCTCAGGAAATGCTCAGGATATGAGCCTACTGTTGCTATTATTATCATTATTATGAACATAGCACCAACAATGTGCCTGGTATCGAAGAATCATGATTAGAGACAGGTCCCTGCCCCAAGGGGCTTATAATCTTGTATTGACAAGAGAGGTAGTACGGATGTGCAATTGTGTATTGTTTAATTAATTACCAAATTGATTAATTTTTAATGAATTATTTTATTCATTTTATTTTTTATTTTTAAAATATATTATTTTAACAAATCATTGCACGTTTGCACAAAGCACCATGGCCATTCTGCACATGCGTACTCTTTTCCAAGATGGTGCCAATGCTGCTGGCGCCATTTTTGAAAAGGGCAGTGCATCAATATGCTGGTGACACCCAGCTATATCTCTCATTTTCCTCCGAATCAGGCCTGGCAGTCTCAGTGCTTACCCAATGCTTGTCCACTGTGGGGGAGTGGATGAGGGCGAGCCGCCTGAAATGAAATCCTGACAAAATGGAGGTGATGGTTGTGGGGAAGGCTGAGGGAGTGATGACCCCCATCCCTTGGTTTCTCAGGTCCGGAGTCTGGGGGTGCTCCTGGACCCGCAGCTCTGCCTGGATGCAGGGGCGTAGCTAGCTTGGGATGGGCCCAGGGACCATATATGTCTGTGGGCCCCTCCCTCTCTTTTTTCCTGCCAGTGTTGAAACTACCGGCCGGCCTAGGGGTGCCTCCCAGCTCAGCCGGTGTGCTGCTGGTGGCCTGCTGCTGGGCCCCATCTGTCGCTGGGGCCAAGCGCAGCCAGCAGCAGTGCCATTGCTGCCCCGGCCCACCCGACCAGCCCTGGAGGCCGGGGGCTGGTTGGGCGGGCCGGGCCAGCTCGACGCGGGAAGCACTGGAGCAGGAAGGTGCCCGGCGGTGGTTCCACTCAGTTACTGAGTGGAGCTACTGATGGGCACCTTCCCACTTGGGCTGGGCCTCCCTTGGGCCAGCCCTGCCTGGACTGGTACTCCTCCTCTACGGGGTGCCAGGGTGGCGAGCTGAGCTGCGAGGCTTGTGAGTGTGACCTGGCCTGATGCTAGGGTGGCCATCCCTCCCCTTTAAAAGAGAATGCTTATGAAAAATACATGGTGCAGGGCTGCATTGGTTCCAGTGCAACCCTGCACTATGTATTTTTCATAAGCATTCTCTTTTAAAGGGGCGGGATGGCCACCTTACCTGATGCAGACTGCTGCATGGGGCCCTTCACCCTCCCTGCCTGTGGTTGAAAAAAATTGTTTTAAACACAATGTTGCAACCATGGGAAGGTAGGGGGAGGGGGCCCACGCAGCAGCTGGGAGGGCCCTCAGCCAGCTCAGGCGGCAATTTAAAAAAAAAAAAAAGGAAATAAAAAGGGGTGGGGAGGGTGGCTTATCTACCTTGAATATTGGGCCCCCAGCCAGTACGGGCCCCGGGACAAATGTCCCTGTTTGTCCAATGGTAGCTACGCCCTTGCCTGGATGTCCAGTGGCGGTTGTTGTGAAGGGGGCATTTTGCCAGTTACATCTGGTGCATCAGCTTAGGCCGTATGTCTTGGACTCGGATCTGGCCACAATCGTCCATGCTTTTATTACCTCGAGACTGGATTATTGCAATGCACTCTGTGTGGGGCTACCCTTGACGCTGGTTCGGAGACTGCAGCTGATGCAGAATGTGGCGGTCCGTCTCTTGACTGGGACGGGCCAACATGAGCACATTACACCAGTGCTTCGCTCTCTGCACTGGCTGCCGGTAGGGTTTCAGGCCCAATTCAAGGTGTTGGTGTTGACCTTTAAAATCCTAAACGTCTTGGGCCCCGCCTACCTGCAGGACCGCCTCACCCTCCAGGTCCTGGATCAGCCCCTGTGGTCGGCCGGGGGCCGCCTCCTCGGGGTCTCCTGGGTTTCCCGGGTGTCTACCGTGAGGAAGGCGTTCTCTGTGGCTGCGCCGCGACTGTGGATCTCCCTCCCATTGGAGATCCACTTGGTTGCCAACCTCCGCTCTTTCCGTAGACAGTGTAAGTCCAGGCTGTTCCACCGGGCCTTTCCCGAGGGAGATGGGGTGGGTGGGTTGGGTTAGGGTGGTGGGATGGGTGTTATGCTGTTTTTAATTGTAGTTATTACTGTTGTTTTAATATGTTTTAAAATGTTTTTAATATGTTAGCCGCCTCAAGATGCCTGAGGCAGGAGGGGGCGGCATATGCATTTTTAGTATAAATAAAAATAAAAATCCATCGAATGCATCTGATGGCCATTTTGCACATGCTCAGCATTGGATTTTTTTTTTTAAATTAAAATAAATAAATCATAAAATAAAACAAAAAACAAAAGAACTAAAATGGTAGAGTCCTTTATGAAAACCTCCAAAAACAAACAAGCTTTGTGGAAATGAAAATGAAAATGAATGATAGTTACTAGTACATCATTCCAGCATTCCTAACTCTTTCCCATATAGCCTTGCCCCTCGAGGATAACTGGGTTTGGTACTTTACGGTGGGCGGGACTATAAAGGGGTGTGGCTTCTCGAGTTACATTGTTCCGAGTCTCCCCCTGACTCACTTTCCTAAGTAATCCCACACGTTATTATTATTATTAACATTTATATCGCGCCGGTCATGTACCTGGCGCTGTACAGAACATCGACAGAGACATGGTCCCTGCCTGTGGCTTACAGTGGTGTTTCCTAAGGGGAGGGGGAGAGCTGAAAAGGGTACCTAGCTTGGTACCTGTGGGTAATACCGCATTTTCGAGTACTGTGTCAGGTATTTGATGGGGCATCCAATCACAGATCAGATACCCAGTTATCCCCAGACGTGTCATTTCCATTACTGATTTACCAAATTTTTCAGTTACCAATTGGAACAGAAAACAAAAAAAAATCGGGACTGAAAATTGATATTCTGGAATCCGGAAGTCGATATTTTGGGACATCGGGTACCCAAATCAGCTAGTAATCAGGTGCCGATTTCTTCCTGATATTTTCAATTTGATTTGGGTACTAGGAATTTGATGGGTAGACCCATTTTTGAGGGTTCTCCTTTCAGTTCAAGTGAGGGGCCAATCTCAGCCGGTTGTGGCCAACAGGTTAATCTAACATGACCCAAACAGGTTGGATCAAAAATGATACCCTACCCAAATGAACCTGACAGTTTAAGTCAAGTCTTGTTGAATTTGGGTGGGATTATCTTGCTATTTCTTTATCCCTTTATATGTCCATCATGCCAAGCTGTGTCGTTGCTATTATTTATAATTGTAAACCCTTTGGGGCAGAGAGCTGCCTTTTTTATTATGTTCTTGCAGTGCGTAGCACTCTGCGGAATCTGGTCTGTGATGGGATCCTAGGTTATGCTGTAATAAATATGCTAAAAAAAAAAAATTGACAAGTATTTCAGTAAGAGAACAGGACTCTTTGGCGAGAGGATCAGTGTAAAACGCAGACGGAAAATCATGTAGGGAGTTCTGAAAATCCCTTGGCAACAAACTAAAGAGAGATTGCAAGTCAGATTGAAGAGTAGATGGCTTTCGTGCGCAGTTGCCTAGGGACCCGCCCCCCCCTTGCAGTGTGGAGCATATTGACCCACTGTCCTGATTTGGTTTTAATCAAAGCATTAAGCTCTAAGTGAGTTTGGCATGCTTGATCTGCGTCCGTATTAGCCAACGTTCTGTCTATTTCATTTTCTGGGACTTGGGATAACTAACTTTATGATAGTGAAGCTGAGTAGCCATTAATTCTCATTTCTTTCAGCTATTCCTCAACTCTAGCTTATGAGTTCTTCAATAAAAATTTCCCAAAGTTACCTTGGCGACTCATACGTTAGCCAAGCTGACAGATTTATGACAGTTACATATATAAATATTTATATGCTGCGGCAATGCAATTTTTAAGGGCAAATATACACACACACTGATTCTCAAACCAGGCAGCACACATGCACATGCTGCTTAGTACGGACAGTTACACAGACGCACACTCAAGCAACACGCACATCCACGTCGACAGCACACAAACGCACCTTCTGAAACAGGCATGTTTTTTTAAAAACGTGCATGCGCTTCCATGATCGGGACAAATGCGTCTTAACTCACACAGACACATGCTCTCAAATCAAGGGACACACACTCGCTTACAAATATACAGACAATGAGGCCGATCCCATGCCCTGCAGATCCTGCACGTGCTCACAGCCATGTGTGAAGCACGCAAAACCCCATTGCCAGTACATTGTGCCACACGGAAACGGCACACATGTGCGTGCACATGGAATCCGAGGGGCATAGGGTCAGCTCTGATGATGATGATGGTGGTGGCTGTTATTTATTTATATAGCACAAGCAACGTACCTGATGCTTTACAATCAACAATTATAGAGAGGGTCCCTGCCCCGAGGGGCTTACAGTCTAAGAGAGACAGGAGGGGAGCCAAAGGGGAAGGGAACAGAGGGAGAGACCATAATACATCCACAAAGGTTCCGTTTAGGCTGCTCACCCCCAGAGCTGCTCCAGGGGTTCACCCCTGTGTTCGCCTACCTCCAACCCAACCTGGATCCACTTTAGACAGACCTGGCAGATTTCCCAGCCGGCGGTCTCCCCCTGAGGCACCTCCCTCCCCAAACACACCATAGAGTTATACGGGTGACGGCCCGGCATGCTAGGCTGGTCCCTGCAATGCTATGGTGTTGCCCAGGGCAACGGCTGGCCCATACGACAGTATCTGCAGTATGGGTCCGGTCATCAGATGGACAGCAACTCCACTTGGGTTTGGCCGGCTCACCACTGTCACTCCAGGATGTTCCAGAGTGCCGCTGTCAGGACTGCCCACTTGCACATCTGGTGGGCCACCTTTAGATGGACCAACTGGGGCTATCATGGGCAGAGAGAGAGCTGCCATTAGTCTAAAAACACCCAAAGTTGCAGCTCCAGGTGCTTAGTTTAGTTTACTGCAACCAAGCCAAGAACGTGTACCTGAGTTCTCGCATCCTCATGAATGATGCATCCCTTGTCTCTCCCTCTGTTCCTCCTTCCCTGTCTCCCCTCCCCCTGTCTTTAGATTGTGAGCTCTCGGGCAGGGACCGTTTCTATCTTGTTTTTTGTAAAACACTAGGTACATCACTGGCGCTATATAAATGCTAATAATCATAATAATAATTAATAAGGGAATGAGGAACTAAGAAAAGGCTGATGGAAGATGTAGGTTTTCAGGAGGGATTTGAAGGTTGGGAGGGAGAAAGAAGAATGAATGTATTCAGGGAGTGTTTCAGGCATGGAGTTGGAAACATGCAATCCACACCTCTGCTCTTTTGGATGGGATGGAAATCCTCCAGACAGTAGGGCGATCCCATGCCCCACGTACGCTGTGCGTGAAAACGGCACGCATCTCCGTCGGGATTGCATCGTGCCGCGCCGATCCCATTCGGGACCTGCATGTGGATCCCATGCAGATCCCATCGCAAGAATCTCACAACCCTGACCCTGATTCTTGACAATCTCACAAGATTCTCGAGAATTTCAAAAATACTCCCCAAATGGTCTAATGAGCAGAACGGCCCCGGAAGCCGTATTTACTCATGCACCGACCCTTTTTTGGGGGGGCTATTGTGAGGTTCTTGAGAATCTTGGGAGAACATCCAATTCTCACAAGATCCTCGAGACGATCTCGTCGAGAAGCATGTTCTCGATGAGACTTTTTGAGGTCTTAGATTAGCCATAACTAGGCTAATAGAGTACTCCAACGTGAACGGCCTTGAAATAAATGCTAGTAAATCAAAGGTCATGGTATTGGGGAGAAGATTCTGTTCCCGGAATTGGGTAGTGCCGGGCTACTCCTTCGAGTCGGTAAAGGTTTTCTCATACTTGGGGATCTGCCTTACAATAAAGGGTACTTGGCAGCAACATATCAATCTTAGAGTTAGGGTGGCTAAAGTTGCTGCAAAAGCTATGATGAAAGCTTATAATGCCTCATATGGATTGCCTATTTCAATGATTGCAAAGGCTTTTCAGGCCAAAATACACCCGATGTTAACATATGGTGGGGAAATTGTTACAAATAAGGATTGGTTGGCCTTAGAGAGGGTCCAAAACTGCTTTCTTAGAGGGATCCTTGGGGTAGGGAC